>JAQZBX010107441.1:0-10650 GCA_029593785.1 Cabassous unicinctus
TTTTTTTTTTTTTTTTTTTAGCAGAGGTAGAGTAAATCAGATAAACTTAAGTTAAAGCATTTGCCTTTTGATTTTTAGGCAGAGAGGTAGTTTCTATAACACATATTATTATATTTTAAAATAATTAAAATTATGATTAATAACAGTATACTTTTATTTAATATTATACTGAAACATTATTAAATTTTCACCAATTTTGTACACCTTTAAAGTATTTATATGAACTTTTTATTCATATAACTTTAATTGCTATAAACTTAGAAAATTTCTTTTAATTGTACAACAGTTTTAAATACTTCATTCAACTTATATCACATGAACTTAACTATTTTTAGTATTTTATCTTTTTCTAGGTAACAGACCAAATTATTTGTAACAGTTTTTTTGAGAAAGCAGGTTTAAACATTACGTTCTTTCAAAAGTGATAAAACTTGTTTCTTCAAGGAAACGTTAAGGTTAAAGTATAAGAAGCTACTTTGATAAAACACTTTCTTTTTTGCATACTGATTATTCAGGAGAGAAACTTTGTGTAAATTTTTATTAAAACAGATTAATGACTTGAGAAACTTTAAGAAAGAATAAAACTTTAACTTTGTTTTAATAACTAGTCATTTTTATCTTAGGATAAAATTACTTTCTTTTCTTTAATAATAAAATCACATTCTATATAGATTCCATACTTAAGTTATCACAATGATTTTGGAAACTGTTTCTAAGCAAACTTCTGACAACATACAATTACCATCAACATTAAACAAACTTGTTAGAATAATGATTTAGTTTGTTTATAACTATTTTTATTATTTTAAATTAATACCCATAATTATTTATTAATATAAGCACTTATTTAATGTTGGCCATTCGAATAGAGCTCTTTTAATAATTTTTACTCATCAATTTAGTATTACCATCTGGAAGTATCAAAATATACGCTGACACTGAACAAACAAACACAAAACAAGTTACAACACATCAATAGAAACATACATCTTTGATTTTACTGCTTTTGAGAATTTTTCTGGAAACTGTATTGCTAAGTTTTCTTACTTTTCCAGTGGTTTAATTTTATTAGCTTCTATCATCCCACAGCCTTATCATTATGTAAGCAGTAGGAGGTTTATAAAGTTGCTGCTGGAACTGAAGGGTTAACATCCACAGATGGAGTTGAAGAGCTATTAATAGCTTGAAAAGTGCCCTAGGGATCCCTTCCTGATTGCCATGGCAACACAAGCCTCTGTAGGAGGCTCTGGATGGTCACTTTCAGAACAGTCATAGTCATACAGATGTAAATTGGCCTCAAGCTGATTAGAGACAGAATCCTCAGCCTCCACATTTTTTTAGAGGGCTTACTAGATTCTGTTCGAAGAGGCTTAAGAGCCAGAGTAATAAGATGTTTAGCTGTCTCAGAAATGTGAGGAATATTCAAATAAGCTCCCCATTGGTATAATAAGTCTCTTCCCCATAAATTAAGTCCTATATCCGCAACATAAGGTTGCAGAGCAGCCTCTTGTCCTTCTGGACCTTCAACCTTAAATAGCTGAGTACTCTGATAAACATCTGTCTTGTGCCAATGCCGGTGAAAACTATAGGCACCTTTTGTAAAGTCCAAGCTTGTGGCCAATATCATTTAACAATGATAGAGACATCAGCCCCGGTATCCACTAATCCTAAAAATATCTTTCCATTTATTTTTATGGTAATTTCAGGCCTTTCATCTCCAATTGCTGTTTGCCAATAAACTTTACTCCTAGTGGAACCAAATTCCTCTGCACGTTTTATAGGAGGTTTACAATACGGTAACAAAAGAAGTTGAGCTATGTCATCTCCTGATTCAATTTGATAGGGAGTTAAAGTTTGTACTAATAAACAAATTTCTCCATCAAAATCAGAGTCTATGATCCCAGTTTGCACTAAAACACTTTGGGTCATAAGACTGCTACTGCTTATAATGAAATCTACATTGTTTATTGGGATAGGCCCTTTAATTCCTGTCCTTATTTTTTGTATACCCAGTGAAGGCATAATAAACTTAGTTTCAGCTGAGGGAAGATCGACAGCTGCACTGCCTTTGGTAACTGCCTTAAGTTCTGTTATAGGCCAGAGTGAGCTGCTCTGTTACTGACTGGGTAGATTTGAGCTAGGTTGGGAAATGTGCTCCTATTGTTTGTCTGAGGGCCTTGAGTGAGGCCCACTTGGAAGTTTCCCGACTTATTAATGAGACTGCCATTTTTATGATATCTAGAATGGCATTCCTTGGCCCAGTGTAACCCCTTCTGGCATATTGTACATACACAAGTTGGTATTGATCTATTATTGCTGCTAGATGGAGCTCTCACACCAGTTTTGGCTTGGCAATCCTTTTTCATATGACCTGGTTTCCCACATTTAAAGCAATTTAAATTATTAATCATAGGACTATGTCCCTTTATAGTGGCTGCAAGAAGGGTCATGTTTTATGTATTAGACCCAATGTCTTGGCATGCCCTTATATAATCCTGTAAAGTACCTCCATTTGCCTTTATTGGACATGAAGCCTTTTTACACTCACTGTTAGCATTATCAAAAGTCAACATCAGAATAAGCATTTCTTTAAGATCAGGCTGAGTTACTGTCTTGTTGACTACATCTGCCAGCCTCACTACAAATTCAACATAGGGTTCAGTATTTCCTTGAACAATTTTTGAAAATGATTGTACAGCCTGTCCAGGGGTGGAGATTCATCACCAGGCAGCTAGGCAGCACAATCGAATTTGTACAATGGCAATATCATCATATTGAGCTTGGCGAGGAATCCCAGCCCATTGACCTATTCCTAATATTTGTTCAGCAGTAATAGGCACTGGGGATTTTGCTGTTGATTTTGTCATGCTACAATATTAGCTTCATCAGCCCACCAAGTTTTAAATTGTAAAAATTCTGCTGAATTAAAAACAGCTTGAGCTAACAAATCCCAGTCCCAGGGTATTAATCTGTCTGCTTGTGCCATTCCTTGCACCAATCCTTGAGTATAAGGAGAATTTACACCATATTGAGTGAATGCTTGTTTTAATTCTTTGATAGTTTTAAAAGGAATAGGAGCATGCTCATATTGTACACCCCCTTGGGGATTGTCAGCATCTACTGGAATTTGAGTTACTGTTAACAGAAAAGTAGAAAAAAGTTGCATAGCCTCTGAATCTCCTTCTCTACATCCTTGTGCTATACTTTTCATAACTGCAGAGGATGGTGCTGGCACAAAAACAGAATCTTTTGGAGGGTTATCAAATGTTGTAAAAAATGCATCAGTAGATACCTTAGGAGGTGCAGACGCTGGTTCAAAAGACAATAAATCATCTTTTGGAGCAGACGGCATAGCAACTGCTGGAAAAGTTCCACAAACTTTCTTTTTCTTTTCCTCCTTTTTATTAGACATGAGTTTATCTGTTTTTGCCTGTTCATTAATTTTTTCATATATATTTTCATTAAAATCATCATTAGCTTGTTCTGCTATCGGTCCAGCAATAGCAGTATCCTGTTCAATGTCTTCATTTTCATCTGATTGTAATGGTTCAAGAGCAACAGAAATAAGACTACACAAAGACTATACATGAAGGGGAATTATTTCTCCCTTTTGATAAGCCCTTTTTAAGGCTTTCATCACTAACTTCCATTGTTCCAGGTTTAAAATATCCCACCCTTGCAGCTGAAACCAATAACAATGTTTCTGTACAAGAGAAAAAAGTTCCTCAAAAGCCGAGGATTTAATAGTTACACTGGTGTTTTTTAATAAAGTTTTTAACACTCTAGAGTTCTCTTCAAAGTTCAACTGCTGATTCCCCATTTCCCTGATGATCCCAAGGATGTAGTTTACCTTTTCTGTTTTCTTTTTCTTTAAAACTGCTCTCAGGCCCTCCTTGGTCCACGCACTGACTCAAAGAAAAGTTTCGTTTTCAGGGCCCCACGTTGGGCGCCATATGATGACATTCAGGAACTGGGTCTGTGAAAACGGTGCCATGGTTGAGAAAGAATAAGACAAAGAGAAGAAATAACTGGGATCAGGGGACTCTCCATCCATGTGGAGAAGAAGAGTCCAGCCACATCATAAAGTGTGGCTTTTATTTGGCTTTAGAACAAAGAAAATACATGTGTGCATGTGCAAAGGCAATAGCTACATGACAGTTTACATTTTACTAATATCAGCAAGTCTTAAAGGTTAATGGCTCATTTGTTCTTTACATTCCTGCATGTAGCAGACATTGTAAATCTTTATCTAACATATACAAGATACTCAATAGAAGCTCAGGATGTTTCCCCACCCGGCTCCTATTAGATCTTATCTCAGTATCTTGAGACTAGACTCCTATCAGATCTTATCTCAGTGTCTTGAGACTGGAGGGCTTGTTTCCTACATTCCAGCCTGTCTCCTACATTTCAACTTGTCTCCTACATTCCAAGGTGACCTGCTTTCTGTCAGTTGTCATGGCCTATAATTGAAACTCCATCACCCCCTTGTTGTTTGTGCCCACTGTCTGCCTTCTGTGTCTGCTCATCTTTTTAGAAGGCACCAGGAACTGAACCTGGGACCTCACATGTGGAAGGGAGGTGCCCAGTTGCTTGAGCCACATCCACTCCCTGCTTGTTGTGTCTCTCATTGTGTCTCCTTATTGTATCTCCTTGTTGCATCATCTTGTTGCATCAGCTCATTGCTCTGGTCTGTCATGTCAGCTCTCTGTCTTGCTTGTCTTCTTTAGGAGGAACTGGGGACCAAACCTGGGACCCTCCATGTGGTAGGTGGGTGCCCAACTGCTTGAGCTACATCTGTTTCCTTCACCCTCATTTTTGAAGGACAGTTTTGATGGATACAGAATTCTTGGCTAGTAGTTTTTTTCTTTCAGTACCTTAAATACAGCATCCCACTTTCTTCTCACCTCTGTGGTTTCTGATGAGAAATTCCCTTTTATGTGATACTTTCCTTTTCTCTTGATGCTTTCAGAATCCTCTTTATTTCTGATATTTGTCATTCTGAATAGTAGGTGTTTTGGGGTAGGTCTATTTGAATTTATTCTGTTTGGGGTGCATTGTCCTTCTTGGATATTGATATTTATATCTTTCATAAGAGTTGGGGAGTTTCTGGTCATTATTTCCTCAAATATTCTTTCTGCCCCTTTTCCATTCTTTTCTCTTTCTGGGACACCAATAATGCACAAGTTTTTGTTTTTCATGTTGTCACTCAATTCCCTGAGACCCTGTTCCATTTTTTCCCTTCTCTTTTCTTTCTGTTCTCCTATCCTTTCCAGTTCAGATGTTCTGTCTTTGAAATCACTAATTCTGTCTTTGAGCAATTCAAATGTGCTTTTATGTGCCTCTAATGTATTTTTAGTCTCCTCCATCATGTCTTTAATTCCCTTAAGCTCTGTTACTTTTCTTTGCAGGCATTCACTTTGTTCTCTATGATCGCCCAGTGTCTTCCTTAATATCCTTTATCTCTTTAGTCATATTATCTAACAATTCTTTGAGTTGATTTAGGAAACTTGTGTGATTATCATTTTTAAATTGTCTTAAATCCTGTATCTCTTCAAGATATTTGGTTTGTTCCTTTGGCTGGGCCATCTCTTCCTGCTTCCGAGTATGGCTTGTAATTTTTTGGTGATGTTTAGCATCTGAATATGTTGGTGAACTTACTGTGATGACCAATTTTTCTCTCTTGCCTATTTTTTTTCACAGCTCTTCTTTGATGTTTGTTTCAACACATTCTAAGTCTTTAAAATTGCCCAGCTTAAGTTATCAAATTGGACCAGGGACTCACTAATGCAGCATGAATTTTCTCCCAGGAATTTGGGTTAAGAGACACTTGAAAGCAGTTTTCTCTGTGCAATTTCTAGACCAGCCAGCAGATGGCATTCATTGGCACACCTTTCCACAGAGGAGTTTCTTTCAATCTTTGCTTTCCTGTGCTTTGGTCTGGCCAGCACTGAGATTCAAAGCAGGTTCTGCTAGCTGAATTCACTGAAGGGAAGCCAATGACTCCCTCTCCCTTCTTCCTTGTAACAGATGACAGGGAGTAAGACATCCATTACCCTCAGTCAGCTGCAGTGAGCCAGGTGTTTTATCCAAGCTTAATATCTTGGGGGGTGGGGGAAGGGAGCCCTTCATGGCTGCTGTGGGGTTTTGGTAAGTCATGTTTGTTGTTTTGGGTTCCTTGTCTCTCTGTCCCTCACCCTCCTGGGAGTTGTGTAGCACTGTCCTGTTCTGCTGATCCCCAAAGCAGTTCCCTCTGACAGCTTTTGGCCCTTTCTCCATTGTTTTTTGAGAAAGTCAAGCCCTGCCTGTCTACTCCAATGCCATTTTCCCACAACTCTACCATTGGGACAATTTTTAAAAGTCTTTGTCTGGTATGTCCTGAGCATGGTTCTACTCATTGATGATTTCTAATGTTTTATTATTATTTGCCTGAGTTATCACTTTCTGATTCTTTGCATGTTTTATAATACTTTATTGAAATTTTGATACTTTTATCACTGGAATCTATACTGAGGTGTGTGTTCTTGAATTTGTATCTAGCTAGGATTATGACAGAGCTTTTCTTGAATGCCAAGGGCCAACAAAAAAAGGAGAAAAGAAAACACCTTTCCCAAACTTTGCACATTGACTTGTGCCAGTATTGTCTTTAATTTTTTTCATTATTTATAGAATACTTTATTAGTTTCTGTTATCAAGCCCATGCTGTTAATTTCTGTACAATACCAACTCAACACAGTACAACTGGGATACTTTTTCCAAAGTTGACAGCACAGCTCAAGTTTCCAAAAATTCAAATAATATATATATAAAGACCACTATCAGTATGTTGTACATCAATAGCAGTGACAGGATTTCCAGGTTCTGCAGTCGTCTGAACAAAATTATAGAAAAATCCAGCATACTCCATTTAAAAACAAGAAAAAAGTAAAAAAAAAAAAATCTCAGAAAACAGCAAGTTCTGTTACTGTTATGGTACCTTACACTATTTTTTATTAGCTTCTCAATCATCATCTGGAAAGAAAACATTCTGGCATAACATCATTAAAAACAAGTGTGATACAGCACAGTCCCTCCTACATATCATAAAGCAGGTACAAGATATTTTATACTCATAGAGGTATGATACAGTTTTGTTTCAACCCAACTTTAAAGGGCACAGGTTGGGGTAGCTGTAAGACCAATGAACACATCAGGCAAATGGTTAGACATGAGCTTTATTGGGACTTATGAAAAGGAAAGTCTTCTAAGCCAGCTGATTGAAGTATAAAGTTAGTGCTCTGCAAAGAGGTAAGAAAATGAGGGGGAATATAAGGGTTCTCAAGACAAAGACATTTTACAGGGTTTGAGAACAGAGTTTCTGCAAAAGGTACATAAGGTGCACAAATGGGGTGTTTGGTGATGTTATCATAGGAAGGGAGTATTCAGCCTTGAGGGAATTAAAGTTGCAATAGGCCTGTTACTTTTTAATTATTAAGTGTCCAGGTTAGGCTGGGCTGGAAACATGCTTCAGGCTATGTTTCATTTAGGGGGGACATCGTGGTTCCTGGGCTCCCACAATCCACCACCATGTAGCAGCCAGCATTAACCATAGGATACACATTACATTCACATTCTACAGCAACAGTATAACAGACAACAGAATAATAATGAGTTCTTTACTAAAAGCTAGTAGACCTATGAAGACATGTTGCCAGGAGCATGAAAAGGAATTAAACTAGTTAGATAGGGGTTAGTAGCTAATTTATCAATGTGCTATATGTGCTCTTACATATGATTTAGAGCTTGTGAAATATAAAGGGAGTGATTAGGAATATATACACAACATTGAACATTAATACTTGACAGTGGAATTACATAATTTGGGGTGTAACCACCCCATATTACAGATTCCCTCTTGTTCCATACAGACAGGGGCACCTTGATCTAGGGTGACCGATTCGGCTGTTAACCATTCTAAACTATCATTTACATCATATCCTAATAATGGTTTAGACTTATTCACCTGTTCCCTTACAAGAGAAAAAATATAATTACTAGTTTCGTTGAAAGATGGTAGCTGGATTTCAGTCTTAAATGAGAACGTCTCATTCTAAATGTGTTGATGGGTTGCATCCTGCCATGCCAGCAAGGTGTTCCACACCATCCAATTTGCAGGAGTGACAGTCCAAGGAAGGCCAGTAGCCCTCAAAGATGGTAGGTTTGTAAAAACCCAACTTTGGGTCCAATTGTGGACATGAGTTACTGCTGAAGCCCACTGCAGGAAGGTATTGGATAGTGCACTATGGGTGAAAAGAAAGATGTTTATGGTGAATAGTAACGGGCAGATCATGCTGGTCTAACAGTATACAAGCAACATTTCCATTGGTAGATAACAAAGCACCAGGTGTGTGTGGGGTATTTATGAGGTGGCTTCCAATATCATACATTTTCCCTTCTAAATTCTCTAAGTTTTCTCCAGTGACATCAAAAACTAGTTTAGACACTTTTTAGAATTCTTGGGCCTCTGGGCCTGTGACTACAGACAAAGGGGGCTCCAGGGATCTACCACTCCCAGGAAGGGGAGAGAGAGGGACACAGTGTTAGGCTGACTCAGGTTCTGAACCACAAATTTGGGCTGCGGACAGACCCTTCCACACGGCGGTTTGCCCTGGGAACCTAGGAAGGACTGGAGAAATCCAACCCTCGCAAGCTCCCTCTCTTCTAGCCTGGACTAATTGTTAAGGACTCCACAGGAGAAGGGAGAGAGAGCCTGGGGCTGGCCCTACTTTTGACTCGCAGGTTTGGTCTACCCTGTGCCGAGAGCCCTCCCAGGCCGGGTGGGGCTGCACCATTGTTTGCCTTGGAGCCTGCAAGGGGCTAAAGATATACAAACCTCCCAATCTCCTCCTGTACTAACAGGGACTGATTGTTGAGGATTCAGAGGGGAGAGGAAATATTTTCTAGCTGGGAAAAGGGAGGGGGCTACCAGAGAAGACTGGAGAACTGTATCAGAAAGTTTGAATTACAAGGCTTTTAGCCCCCAGACAGGAAGCTCTATCACATTGATCTGGTCTGTGTCACAACAAATACACTCTGACCAGGCATTGACTTGAGATCTGCCAATGAGCACCATCTCCTGGCAGACCAAGGAAGTGTACATAAGAAAATTAAAAATAAATAAGAGAGGCTTTTCCTGGCCTCTATAGCCTCCCTGCCCAAGGCCTTAGGAAACGACTCTACAAACAATTACTGGGTCCAGTGCCCAGTTTTGAGCAACCAGCAGGACAATCCTAACAATCAAGGTTGAGCCAAAAATCAAAGAGCTGTGGTAACTCACAGCCTCCTTCCACTAAAACCCTATAAAAGAGAAAGAGATAGAGCATCTAAGTAAAATACAACCTAACCAGATGCCTAAACACCAGCAAAAAATTACGAGCTATACTAAGAAAATAGCAGACATGGCCCAAGAAAAGGAATACACCAAAGTCCCAGAAGAGATGCAGAATTTGAGAGAACAAATCAGTGAGATGAGCACAAATTTCCAAAATCAAATTAATGAGATGAAAGACAATATAGTTAAAGAGATAAATGACATCAAGAAGACATTAAGAGAATGCAAAGAAGAATTTGAAATCCTGAACAGAAAAGTAACAGTTCATGGGAATGAAAGACACAATAGGAGAAGTCAAAAATACATTTGAGGCATACAACAGCAGACTCGAAATGATAGAAGAAAGAATAAGTGATACTGAAGACAGAGCAGCTAAAATTGAAGAGAGAAAAGAACAGAGAGAGAAAAGAATGGAAAAAATTGAGCAGGGGCTTAGAGAGTTGAATGACAACACAAAACACAACAACATACGTGTTATGGGAGTTCCAGAAGGGGAAGAGAAAGGAAAAGGGGCAAAAAGAGTATTTGAGGAAATAATAGCTGAAAACTTCCCAACTCTCACGAACGAAATGAACTTACATGTCCAAGAAGTACACTGTACCCCAATGAGAATAAATCCAAATAGACCTACGCCAAGACACATACTATTCAGAATGTCAAATGTAAAAGATAAAGAGAAAATTCTCAGAGCAGCAAAAGAGAAGCAAATGATCACATACAAGGGACGTCCAGTAAGACTGAGTGCAGATTTCTCTTCAGAATCCATGGAGGCGAGAAGACAGTGGTATGATACAATTAGGAAACTGAAAGAGAAAAACTGCTAGCCGAGAATGCTTTATCTGGCAAAACTGTCCTTCAAATATGAAGGTGAGTATAAAGTATTCACAAACAAACAGAAACTAAGAGAGTTTGCAAAAAAGAATCCACCTTTGCAGGAAATATTAAAGGAAGCCTTAAAACCTGAAAGAAGAAAACAGGAGAGAGAAGCTTGGAGGAGAGTATAGAAGAAAGAAAAGTAGAAAGGATAACCAAAAGAGTAAAAAGAGAGACAAAAACAAGATGACATATGAAAACCAAAGAATAAAATGGACGAAATAAATAGTGCATTTTCAGTAATATCATTGAATGTGAATGGATTAAATTCCCCAATCAAAAGATACAGGCTGACAGAATGGATAAAAAAACATGAGCCATCCATATGCTGCTTACAAGAAATTCACCTCAGACCCAGGGATACAAACCAGCTGAAAGTAAAAGGTTGGAAAAAGATACTCCATGTG
>JAQZBX010107442.1:0-10650 GCA_029593785.1 Cabassous unicinctus
TTTGTTTTTTTTTTTTTTGGTGTAAGTTCTCTACAAACTTGCTAAACTTGATCCTAGTTATTTCATTTTTAAAATTTACTCTACTTTATGTAATTTTATTATTGATTTCACTTAATATTATTAATCTATAGAAACTACTAATTTCCTTGTTTTAATATTGTATCCTCCACTTTGCTGAAATAATTATTAGTTCTTTGCTTTGTTGTGGATTTTTGAGAATTTTCTATATATTGGATAATGTCATCTGTAATCAGGGAATATTTTTATTTCCTCCCTTCCAACTTGGATGTCTTTTATTTATTTTTCTTTCCTAATTACTCTGGCTAGAACTAACCCAACAATGTTGAATAATATTGGTAACAGTGCACATCCTGGTCTAAATTTGAATATGATGCTAGTTGTGGGATTTTCAAATGTGACCTTTATCATTTTGAATTAATTTCCTACTATTCCTAGTTTTTTTAGTGTTTTTATAATAAGCATGATGGATTTTGCCAAATGACTTTCCTGCATCAGTTTAGATGGTCATGATTTTATATTGTTTGTTTTTGTCTTTTATTTTGCTTCATTTTTATAGGGACTATCTTTAAAAAAATTGATTTTTTTTGCTGCTTTCAGAACTCTTTACTTGCTCTCTCATTCTACCATTTTGATACATTGTGTTTAGGCATGGTTCTCCTCAATTTTATCTTGTTTTTTATTCCTGGTCTCCTTGAATGTGTTAAGTTTGCTGTGCTCAAGCACACGTGATATTGAATTAATAATACTGATCTTTTCAGCATTTAATCTGGTTTCACCTCTTCTAATAGTCCTCTTGTCTTACATGCTCATCCTTAAGGCCATCCTCAGTGTGAACTCTGCAGAAGGCAGGCAAAAGGCCTTCTCCACATGTGGATCTCACTTGACAATGGTAGTTGTATTATATGGGACTTTATTTCTTATGTATGTGCAGCCCAAGTCCAGTCACTCTTTTGATACTGATAAAATGGTCTCTGTGTTTTACACCATGTTAATGCTCATGTTGAATCTCAAGATCTATAGATTAAGGAACAAAGAGGTCAATACTGCCCTACACAGATTCTGGAAATACCTGTGAAAATTTATTATTTAGGTTAAAGTTAGAATATATATACAGTAAATTAGGTTATTTACAACAGTTTATTATATATGAAAAGTCTTTAGATAGCACTAGTAAGACTCAGAAAAATGATAATTTAGGAAAGATCTTTGGAGTATTCTTCTGTCTAATAGATCAAACTTCCATGGCTTGCACAGAGATCAACAAGTTTCATAGCAATTTTTTATCAAGAGAAATGCTGCCAGTCTGGATTTAAAGGTACAGAGATGGGACAAAATAAAGGAAGAATTACTCCAAGGAAAGAATCAAGGACACAGATGTCTCGACTACAAGTATTTCCTAGGGTAAGGGAAGCAGTCCTACCCTCATGTACTGAAAAAGTGGTATATCCTCTCTGGTGTTCAAAGGGCATGCCCACCACCTTGTTCTTTGGAGAGATTAAGGCTGTTGTCTTCAACAGTCTCACTCCATCAGGCTACTCCATCAGGCCAAGAGGACAAAGTATCAAGACACAGACTACTCCCAATTCCAGAAATCTAATGCTTGAGCCCTGTGGCCCTGTTTTCTTCCAATTTCTCTCTCCTGGGAAGGGAATGCTTATCTTATGCCCCATCATAAAATTATATTTTGGAAGCAGATAACTTGTTTCCTAGGTTTCATGATATTCATGCAGGCAGGAGTTTTAATGAGGATAGACCATTACTGAAGTGAGAATTGATCAGATTTTGATCTTAGAGTTCTTACTGAAATGGCTTAAGTCTTTTAAGATATTGATAGAGTGGGTATATTTTGCATGTGGGAAGAACATGACTTTTTGGGGTCCAGATTGTTGACTGTTATGAATTGAACTCTGTCACCCTCCAAACGCAAGTTCAATTCCTACACATGGTCCAGTGTATGCGATTTTATTTGGAAACAGGGTTTTTGAAAACGTGATTAGTTAAGATAAGGCAAACCAGATTGCAGTGGATTCTTATCTAATCTAACTGGTATTTGTATAAGTTGAGCAAATTTGGGCACAGTAAGAGAGAACAGAGATGGCTATATGATGAAGGCAGAGATAAAATTATGCCATAAGTCAAAGAACATCATGATTGCCAGCCTGTCAGAACTCTACATATTTCAGATGAAGCATGATTCTGCCAATACTTTGATTCAGAGGTCTAGCCTCCAGAACTGTGAGACAATAAATTTCTTTTCTTTAAGCAAACTAGTCTATGGTACTTTGTTACAGAAGCCATGGAAATCTAAGCCATTCAACAATGGATTTTATACATAGTTGAAGAAGGAGAAAGAGAAGGTGAAAAAGGATGAATCACATAGGCATCATATTACATGCAAGAAACCATACACCCCCCAAAAAACTTACACTAGTGTATACTACTCTAAGATATATTGAGCTATACTCATAAGATTTGGGCAGTTTGTAAAAGTTATACATGCATTTTGAAATATGTGCTATAGCTAAAGAGTACTATGTATGTGCAAGAATTCAAGATGGATGTACGTGAAAATCAATCTATGTAATTAAAAGGAACAATGAAAATGAGCAAATGATAAATTTCAACATCAATTTATAACAAACTTTCTAGCAGAATAGATGGAAAGAAATTTATCAATCCAATAAGTGATATCTAGAAATTTCTTACATGAAACACCTAATGTAATAGTGGAATGATAAATGCATACCCACTGAAATTGACCCTAAAGGGGAAGGCTGAATAGCTTTAATGGAGAGACTCAGCACAGAACTAATCTGTAAAATGTGAGGGAGGTGTATTTTGTTTTTATTGTTCTTTTAGCTCCTGTCTTTCAAGGAATCTCTGTCATCACATTAGCAAACTGAATACAAACTAAAGAAAAAGAGACTTAAGGTTTATATAATTAAGAAATACAATCTTTGCAAAATTAGGTTTGAAAAATCCCTAAACAATTATACTAATACCCCCTTCAACAATTAAAAAAAAATAAAGCAAAGTTTTGGAAGGGTGAGAATCTGAATTCTAGAGCTAACACATTAAAATATTCAAATTTCCAGATTTCAAAAAAATCAGAAAACATTCAAAGAAACAAGAGAAGTTCACTCATTTGAAGGGAACATGTAAAGTGACATAAAACATCCCTGATACATTTAATTTACTGGAAAAGCCTTTAAAACAAGTGTCTTACATATGAGTTAATGAAATCATGGACTAAGGACAGACAGGAATCAAGAAAATAATATATGATTAAAATTGGAGCTTCAATAAAGAGATAGAAATTATAATGAGTTAAACAGAAATTCTGGAGCTGAAAAGTATAGTAACAGTAAAGTAAAATGGGGAGACTAATACTGACCATAGAGAAATAATTTTAAATATGATTATAAGCAAATACTACAAATATAATTTCTACAGCAGCAAGTTATACAATCTAGATGAAATAGAAAAAATCCCTAGAAATGCACAAACCACTTACACTGACTCAAGAAGAAATAGAAACTCTCAAAGGACCAATAAAAAGAGATTTAATCAGTAACCTAAAACCTTTCAACAAAGAAATGACAAGGACTATGTGGCTTCACTGGTGAATTATATCAGACAGTCAAAAAAGCATTTACACCAATCCTGTCAAACTCTTCAACAACAAAAACAACTAAAATGAAAGGGAAAACAATTCCTAACTCATGCTATGAGTCTAGAATTACACTGATACAAAAACCATGTAAAGACATCACAATATCCCTTGAAAACGCAAAAATCTTTAACAAATACAAGTATGCCAAATCCGGTGGATTATATAAAAAGAAGTGGGAATTATCCAAGAAATGCAGGGATGGTTCAAAGTAAGAAAGTAAATCAATATAATATACCACATTATGAGAACAAAAGAAATAAACATGATTATCTCAATTAACATAGCACATGCATTTGATAAAACCCAGCACCATTCAATGTGAACAAATCATTCAAAATCTAGGGGAGCAGGTGTAGCTCAGTGGTTGAGCTCCTGTTTCCCATGTACATACAAGGTCCTAGGGTCAATCCTTGGTTACCTCCAAAAAAAGAGAAAATCTAGGAGTAGGAGGCAACTCCCTAAACATAATAAATAGCATATAGGAAAATCCACAACACATCATTCTTTATGGTGAAAGATTTAAATCATTCCCCCTTCCCCCTCAAGTCAGGAACAAGACAAGGATGATCACTTTCAGCACTGCTATTCAGTATTATAGTAGAAGATCTAACCAGAGCATTTAGGCAAGGAGGAGAACTGAAAGACATGAAAACTGGAAAGGAGATTAAAGACATAAAAACTAGAGAGGGAAGAATATAAAACTGCCTCTTTTTGCACATGGCATACTAGAGAATTAAAAAATAATAACAATCCACAACAGTTTTCTAGTGCTATTAAATGAATTCAGTGTAGTTGTGGAGTACAAGATCAACAATGAAAAATCAGTAATGTTCTATATATAAGTAATGAACAATCCAAACTGAAAGTATCAAGAACACAATTCCATTTTCAATAGTATATAAAAGAATAAACTATGGTGTGTAGCTCAGTGGTTCAACTCCTGCTTCACAAATACTAAGTCATGGGTTCAAGCTCTGATAATTCCTTAAAACAGAAAGACTAAAGGAATAAGCTTTCTAGTAATAAATTTAACCAAAGATGTGAAAGACTTGTGCACTAACTGCAAAATAAAGCTGAAATAAATTAAATAAGATCAAAATCAATGGAAAGGCATCCCTTGTTAGTGGATTGAAAGGTTTAATATTGTTAAGATGTTGTGGTAGGTTGAATTATATACCCCAATTTAGATTTAGACATGTTCTTAATCTTAATCCACATACCAGTGGTTGTGAACTCATTGTAAATAGAACCTCTTGAACATTTTGGTTAAGGTGTGGTCTAACCAAAAGAGGGTGGGTTTTAACCTGGATTACTGGAGGCCTTGTAAAGAGAAAACCCAGAAGCAGGAAGTTAGTGGAAACTCAGAATAGAAAAGAGAACAATGGTATGTGATGGGAATACCAAGGAACCCCAAAGATTCTTCTCTTACTCCTTATCATAAAATATAGGTTATATTAACTTTATATTATTAAAGTTAGAGGATAAGAGTGAATACCACTCAAGGACTTGCATCCTGTACTGGAGAAAGGGTTATACATTTTCTGCTGTATACAGGAGAGTTTTATCATGTTACACAGAAGTATGACTATGTTATTGTCTTAATTTGGGGATTAAGATTGATTTAAGTACATGTGTATGAGTACCAATTTGAAAAGTAGTGTCCTGTGATGGTTAATTTCATCTTTCCACTTGGGCAGATTACAGAGTTCAGCTGTGGCCTGATAGTAACTGAGAGCATATTTCATAAATTAATTTGCATCTATAATCAGTTGATTGCATCTAAAACTTATGCAATTAGGAGAGTCTCCCAATCTAATCACTTAGAGGTCATCAAAACCAGAAATGAGGATTTCAGAAATCAGAAAGAATTTCTGCTTCTACTTCAACCAGCCAGCTTCTAGGGGGAAATTCAACTTCATCTTCATTAGAGTTTCCATCTCACAGCCAGCCCTACAGAATTCAGACTTGGCAATCCCCACAGTCATATTATGAACCAATTTCCAAAACAAATCTCTTAATGTATGTCATCTCAATTCTGTCAAACACCTTCTTAGTTTATCACACTTCCATTACAAATACCACATAGTGGGTTCGCTTAATCAAAAGAATTTACTGGCTCATGGTTTTGAAGGCTAGAGAACCAAATTCAAGATGTCAACAATTCTTGCTTTCTCCCCAAAGTTGTAGCATTCCTGTCTTTGCTTCCTGCAATCCTTGGGGTTTCCTTGACTTGTATCTCTGCTTCCCATCACATGAAGAACTCTCTCTCCTTGAGTCCACTCTTCTTGTTTCTACTGATTTCCAGGTTCTTCTTATGTCATTTTCTCTAGTGTCTGGCTTCCAGTGTCTTCTCTTTAAAATTCACCAGGAATATTGATTAAGACCCACTGTCATTTATTTGGGCTATGACAAAAGAGAAAGTAATATGATCAAGAGATCCTATTACAAATGTTTCTATACTCATAGGAATGAGTATTAAGATTAAGAACATTTCTAAATAAGAATACAGAATTCAATATACCACAGTGCACCCTTTGAAACACAAAAAAAGCATGTTTTTCCCATGAGCAAAATGTATTCATCCATCATATGGCCATGGATCTGTGGCTATGGTCCATCTTAGGGCAAATTCCTCCATAGTCTGTGGATCTGTGAAACATAGAAAACAAGTTATCCAATTCCAAAATATAATACTCATGCAGACACAGTATAGACATCCCTTTTCCAAAGGAGATAAATTAAAAGGAAAAAGGACAACAGTCCCCAAGCAAGTTTGAAAACAAGCCAAGAAAACTCAAAACTATTTCAAACTCTGGGAGTCATCTGTGGATCAATGTTTTGCCCTCAACGCATATTGACGTGCCAGCCCCATACTTTCCAAGCATCTGGACAGTGGTCCTGCTCTCTGCAAACAATAGGGCATAGGTAATACCCTTTCTAAACTCTCCATGAAGTTGAAGGATATAATACATCCCCTCACATTGCTGTGGCAGCTGAGCTATCCCTGAATATCTGGACAGATGTCTGCACCCTTCAAGTCCTGGGTCAGAAATCCTGCCCTTCCCAAAGTCTTGGCCTGAGATGATCAATTAAGGGGAGACATCTGATTCCATGGTTCTGCCTTTGAAATCATTGTTTCTTCAATTTGTCCATCTCTGTCCCTTTCTGCCAGCCTAGCAGTGTATCTGTTAATACAAAATTCTCAAAAACCTCTTCAGTTTTGCATGAAGCTCAAGGAGTCCAAAATTCAGACAACAGGATTTTCCATAGTTCCTTCCTAGAGAAATACATTTCTAATCCTGACTAGAAGAGAACTTAAGAAGCCTTCTGGAGTGATGGAAATATTCTGCATCCTATTATTGGTCCTATATACAGAATTAGTTTCAGTTCATATAAATTCATTTACACTTATGATATATGTACTTAATTATATGCATATTATTGTCCATAAAAATTTAAAAGGAAACAAAATTTTATGCTGCTGTGCCTTATAAATTAAGTACTTAAATGCTCTTTGAATCACTTATCATCTTACAGATTCTCCTATTTATGAAACAGTAAATAATTTTTTCCATGTACTCATTTTGTCTTTGTATGAGTAAAGATTTTTAACATATAGAATTTGCAATTTAGCATTTTAGTTCTGTTTCTCTCAAATTGTTAATTCTCTTCCTCATTCAAACTGATTTTTCTTCATATCTGTCCTTTTCATTTTTTTCCTTAAATATGCTTTTTATGGTGACTAATTTTTCTCATATTTAACATAAAGTATTCTAGATTTCTCTGTTTTCTTTCTAGTTTATTTTTGAGTTCTGTTACTCATTTTATCATATCCTCCTGATTTCTGTTCATCTAGTTTCTGATATATATGATTTTCTTGAAGTTTTAGCTTCTTAAAAATTTACTTTTTCTTTATTATAAGATATTAAATTGTTCAATTGCTTGTTATATTGCCTTTTTATGCTCTGATATTATTAAATTTTGGAATATTATTTGGTTTCATTTATCCTTTCACACTCCATTATATGGAGTTTATTTGTGATTCTTCTATCCCTCTATGTTTAAATGCTATGGATATTCTGACTATCAGAAGGCGGTACAGTCATAGGTTAAGAATGGGTCAAGATAGTTTTTTTAGTTTCATACTCAATGACTTACCCTCTTTTTAAATAATCGATCTTAAATATTTTCTTAGTGTAGAACTACTTTAACTCTTGGAGATACACCCAATTCATGATTATTTCTATCTGGAATTTCTTGAGTTCCATAGCTCTACTGGATTTACTTTCCAAAATGTTACTCTATACTTAGACATTCTATGTTGCTGTAACAGTATTTCTTGACACCCACATCTTCTAGAATGTCTTCCCTTTTTTGAAACTTTCCTTTCAGTATTTCTGCCCTACTCAATTTACTTTTGCCTCTGTTTTGTGTTTATACAATTTTCATTTTATTTCCTTTTTTTCTCTCTCCATCTAAAGGAAGGCTTACTCAAATGTCTGGTAATCTTTATTATCTGCTCATGATTAAAAAGGGCTTACTGAAATGGAATCCTAGTGATATGTTGTATCTCTTTTTTTTCAGATTTGTTTCTGAACTCAATTAATCATAGAGGACCACCCTATACCTCTCTATAATATGTCAGACTCCAACAATAATGCATCCTGTATTCCTTTTCTCAGTCTTGTTCCTCTTAATGGTGTTTATAGTTCTTGACTTGTTGATTTGCTGTTTTTCGCCCCTATATAGTAGGCTCCCAAAAGTATTTTTGAATAAATTTACTGATTATATATATATCATTTCAGTACTCTAAATATCACTTTAGTTACCTAATCAATGAGAAGTTTTCACCAAATCTGTTGTTTCAAAGCTGGCTGCTTACCAGGAGCACCTAGAAAATCAGAAAAAAAATTCTAATGGCTTTCCCTTGTTTACTGTAGTAGTTTAACAAAGGACTGCTGATGCAAAGTATCAAAATTGGGTTGGCTTTTACAATGGGGATGTTAATTGGGGGTAAAAACTTGCAGTTTCAAAGCCTGAAATGTCCAAATCAAGGTACCATCAGAGATGCTTTCTCACCAAGGTCACCTACTGTTGATGTTAGTGTCCTGCCATGTGGAAAGATGGCTGCTGATCTCTTCCTTTGCCCCCAGAATCTACAGTCTTCCAGAGTTCAGCTGTGGGCAACTAGGCATAGGGCTTGTCTCCTCAACCATGGGCTGCTCTGTCGGTCCAGCCCCTCAGGGTCTTCTTTCCATACCTCTGTGCTCCTTTGGATCCAGACTCCTGGATGACTCAGCCTCTTGGGGCTTGTCTGCTTTCCTGCAGTTACCTCTCACATGGCAGGATCAAATATGGAAGCTTCCTTTATCTGTGTGTCTCTTTCTCTGTATCTCCATTCATTGTAATGAGTAGCTTTAAGTTGATAACAGTCTTGATAATGCTTCTTTGTTTTCCAAATTTGTCTTTTACGTCATTATGTTACATTGTATTATTTATATATACAAAATAATATAGAATATTCTATGTTATTAATAATATAGAATATGGAATGTGCCAGCCCATATTAGATATCTAAACTATCAAAATGAAGAAGTAAAAGTTTTCCCTGCCTTAAGGTAGTGAATAATTTAGAGAAAAATATGCAATTTTTCACCATTTCTTTATCAAAATTAAAATAATATTAAAATCTGCTAAAAACACTGGAAGAAAAAAAAACTGTTTGATTTCATAATTTTTTGTATTGGAGAGTTAATTAGTTCATTCATCCATTCAATCATTTATTCTCAGTTAGTCAATAAATATGTTTAAAGCAGCTATCTTTCCTGAGTATTACTTTAAAAGTTGATTATACAAAGGTGAACTATTCTGACATACTCATTACTCTTTTAAAGAAAATAGAGAAGAAAATGCCACAAGAAGAGTAAAATAATTATTGGGATTTAATATATATAATTGCAACTTTTAAAACATTTATTGTAGAAATATATATATATATGTTTTCTTCTAAGGGTTTTATGTTTTTAGCTCTTATGCTTTAATCACTGATCCTTTTTAGTTGTATTTTGTATATAGTGTGAGGTAAAGTTTAAACTTCATTCTTTTGCATGTGCATATCCAGTTTTCCCAGCTTCATTTGTAGAAGAGACTGTTCTTTCCCCCAATTAATTCTGCCATAGATATATAGGTTTATTTCTGAACTCTTACCTTTATTCCATTGGTTATCTTCATGCCATTTTATAACTGTTTTTATTACTACAGATTTAGATTAACTTTTGAAATCAGAAATTGTAAGTATGATAGTCTTAATTATGGACCTCAAGGCAATGCATTTTTTTTTATCTTATTCTACATTTCCATGGTTGTTTACTCCTGTAAATGGGACTTTTAAAGATGTTATTTTTAGTTAAGGTGGGACCAAAATGAGTCAGGGTGAACCTCAATCCAGATTACCAGTGTCAGCAGAAGGAATGTGGATGTAGTTAGAGAAAGCCATACGGAGATGCCAAAAGGTACAGGTGAGTGAAAACAGAAAAGAGAGAGAAATTGCCATGTGATGGGGGTAGAAATATAAGCAAAGGAACTCCAAGAATTGTATGCAAGCCACTGATTGAATGTATACATTTTAGGGAGTAAGCATTGGCTTGTAAATGCCTTATTTGGGACTTTTAGCTTCTGAAACCATGAGCCATTATATTCTTGCTGTTTAAGCCAACATATTGTGTGGTATTTATCAGAGCTGCTTGACAGCATATTTGTGACCTCCAACTTTGTTCTTCTTTTTCAATATTGATTTTGTTATTCAAGTCTCTTTGAAAAATTTCATTTGAGTTTAAGGACTGGCTTTTCCATGTCTGCAAAAATAGCTGATAGATTTTGATAGTTAAAGCATTGAATCTGTAGTTCCCTTTGGGTGATACTGACATCTTAACAATGTGAAGTCATCCTATCCATGA
>JAQZBX010107443.1:0-10657 GCA_029593785.1 Cabassous unicinctus
AAATGCAATGGAAAGGGTTGGCTTTAACAATGAAAATTTATTGTTATGGTTTTGAGGCCAAGAAAATGTCCAAATCAAGGCATCATCAAGGCAATGTTTCCTCCCAAAGACTGGCATTCTGGATTTGGCTGCTGGTGACCCTTGGTCCATAGCTTGTCACATTGCAAAGCATGGCAGTGTCTCCTTTTCTCTCTTCTCTTCTGGGTTTCACTGGATGCAGCTTCTTTCTTCTGATGGCTCTCTCTGTGTCTGAATTTTATTTTCTTATAAAATGTTCCAGTATCAGGATTCAGTCCCACCTGAATGGTGTGAGACACACCTTATCTAAAGTAACTACACAGAAAGGTCCTACTTACAATGGGTTTACACCCACAGGAATGCATTAGACTGAAGAACATGTTTTCTGTGGTACATACAACTTCAAGCCACCACATTCTACCCTCTTGGCCCAAAAAAGACACGTTTCTCTATGTAAAATACATTCATTATATCACAGTATCTCAAAAAGCCTCAGGTTATTTTAGAAACATGCTTAGTACTAAGTCAAATCAAAATAAAGTTATGGGTGTCGACAGTCCTGGGCCTCAATTCCCCTCTGTGGACCTGTGAAACCTAGAAAACAAGTTTTTTGCTTCCAATAAACAATGGAGGGGGTGGAATAAGATAAACATTTCAATTTTTATAGGGACAAGTTATAGAGAAAACAAGAGTCATGGGTCCCAAACAATTCCAAAACCTTGCAGGGCATAGTTGACTAAATTTCAAGGTCTATGAGAAACATAGGGAATGATGTTTTCTCCTCTGGGACTGAAGAAGTGGCAGCCCCACCCTTCCAAAATCTTGTGCATAAGTCATGCTCTCTGCAAACACCAGGGTGAAGGTCTCATCCTCTGAGAACACAGGGGTGGTAGCCAGACCCTCCACAATCCCCAGGAAATAAGTGTAACCCTCTCAGAACAGTGGGGTGGTAGCCAGTGTGTCTGAAATATTGAAGGAACAGATTCCAGTCTCTCAAAACAGTAGAGGAAACATTCTTCCTGAACAATGGGGCAGCAATCCAAGTGCTGGGGCAGACTCACCTTTTACACACACAAGGCAGGGCCTGCTATCTTGGACTGAGAAGATGACTTTGGTTCATGTCTCAGCATCCATTGCTCTGCCTTTTAAGCAATTTTCCCTCAAACTCTCCCTTTTAATCCAGGTTGGCTGTAGTTCCATTCATATAGATATCACAAATAAACTATCCAGTTTTGGCTGCAGCACACAGAGGTCCAAGCTATCAGGAATTTCCACAGATCCTTCCTAGATATCAGCACCTCAAATCCTGACCTTATGAAACAGTGACAATTAGAATTCTCTGGGGACTTGCTTTACAGAAGTTCAGAATTTCCCAAACCATCAATTTCTGGTTTATTTGCCTCCAGGAGTTCAGTTTTCAGCTTATCCCATTCCTCTCAAATATTTCTATGAGCTTACAGAGAACCAGACTGATCTTCCACACTAAGCTTGGAAATTTCCTTAGGTAAATACACATTTACATCACTCTTAAAGTCCACTTTCTATCCAACATTATCAGAACTCAATTATGTCAAGTTCTCTGCCAATTTCAAACAAGGATCAGCATTCCTCTGGTTTCTGATAATATAGTCATCATTTCCTCCAAAAGGCCTCATCAGATGTATCCTTAGAATCCATATTTCTACCAGTGGTCTCTTCAATGCAATTTTGGTCTTTTCTGTCAAGCAACCCACAATTCTTCCAGCCTTTACCCATTACCCAATTCCAAAGTTTTTCCCACATTTTTGGTATTTGCAATAGCAGCACCCCAGTCTCCTGGTTCTAAAATTCATTTTAGTTTCTTAGGTCGCATCAGCAAATACCATGAACTGGGTTGACTGAAACAATGGAAATTTATTATCTTATGGTTTTGAGGCTACAAAAATGTTCAAATCCAGGCATCATCAAGGCAATACTTTCTCCCCGAGACTGTGGTATTCTGGGGCTGGCTGCTGGCAGCCCTTCATTCTTAACTTGTGACATAACAAGGCACATGGTGGCATCTCCTGGTCTCTTTCTTCTCTTTAGGATTTCATTGATTTAATTTCTTACTTCTTATGGCTTCCTCTCTGTCTGAATTTTATTCTTTCATAAAGGACTCCAGTAATAGCATTAAGACCTATCCTGACTAAGGTGGGACACACCTTAATCAAAGTAACCTCATCAAATGGTCCTACATACAATGGTTTCACATGCACAGGAATGGATTAGATTTAAAAACATGTTTTTCTGAGGTACATACAGCTTTAAACCACTGCAATGACTAAAGAAAAACAAATTAAACATGAGAGGTCAACTAAGGAAAAAACATTTGGAAGACAGAATATTGACAATTTTTCATCAACAAAGTGTTAAGTCAACCTTTTGTCCAAATACAGTGAGGACCTCTAATTATGGAAGCCCTAGTTCAAAGAAATACTGCAGAACCGTCCATATTTTCAAACAAGGAGAAATTTTGTTTCCACTAAAGTTCATTATTTTCAAAAAGAATCCAACATAAGTTCCCTCAAACCATATTATGTGGAAAAGGATATGCCTGTTGTTTTCATTACTATAGTCTAAATTCACATGAATTCCCAGGAGCATAATAATTATTAAGGGCATATATAGGGAAGCAGATGTGGCTGAAGGGATTGGGCTCCTGTCTATCACATGGGAGGTCCAGGGTTCGGTTCCCAGGGGGTCTTTGTGAAAAGCAGCTGGCCTTCATGGTGAGCTGGCCCAAGTGGAGAGCTGGCCCATGCAGAGTGCTGGCCCATGCAGGAATGATAGCCTGCAGCGAATGCTGGCCCATGCAGAAAGCTGGTGCAGCAAGATGGCACAACAAAAAAAATCACAGAAGATAGACAATGAGAGATGCAGCAGATCAGGAAGCTGAGGTGGCACAAGAGATTAAGCAGCCTTTATCTACTCTAGAGGATCCCAGGATCAGTTCCCAGTGCCACCTAAAGAGAAGACAAGCAGACATGGAAGAGCACACAGAGAGCAGACAGTGAGTGCAAAATCAACAAGGGGGAGAAATAAATAAATAAATAAATAAATAAATAAATAAATAAATAAATATTTTTTAAAAAGACGTATATAGTCTACTTATTTATCTTTCAGAAAATATGCAATGAATTCCCAACACTCCCATGTGTGTTGCACATTGAGTAGAAGAAAAACATAAAATTTGTGTCCAAGAAGATTACAATCTAGTGGGGTGGAAATTAGATATAGTTAGTAAAGAAAAAGATTTCTTATAGGTAGTTGTACATGTTATAAAATAATGTAAAATAAATTATACATAAAAACTATATAAAATAAAATAAAGAGAAATATAAATATAGACAAGCAATTCTTTTTGGATCTTAAAAAGAGAGGAATTCATAGATAGGAAAATTTTAGAGACTCACCCACTGAGATCAAATGACAGGTGTTCTCGGGCATCACATCTCTGAACAGTTTTCACTGGAATGAGCCCAGCAGGGCCCACTGTTCCTGGGTAAAGTCAATAATTATATCTTTCAAGTTTACTGACACCTAAAAATATCATGGACATTCAGGTTCAGAGAGGGCCATCTCTACAAATGTCTAGAGTAGAATGTTTGAGAGCAGCACTGAGGAAGTTGTAACTGTTTACAGAAAGCTCAAACTGAGTTTGAATTTCAAGTCAGATCATTCTAAGTGCTGAATGGTCATCTGCATTTCACACACAGAAACATACATACTAAATATTTAAAATTTTCTTATAGGGGGGATTGTGTGAAGATGGCAATGGACAAACATGCAGAGCTGAATGCTCTTACAAAAACAATGGAGAAAGAACCAAAATCTGTCTGTGGGACATGCTTTGGATGTCAGCAGACCAGAACAGTACTACACAACTCCCAGGAGGGTGGGGGACAGAGAGTCAAAGAAGCCAAAATTACAAATGTGAGCTATCAAATACCTGTGGTGGCCAGGAAGGGCTCCCCTCTCCAACCCAAGATATTAAGCTAGGGTAAAACACCTGGCTCACTACAGCCCCCTGAGAGGGGACCAGACATCTTCCTCCCTGTCAGCTCCTTTAAGGGAAATGAGAGGAGAGGTCAGGGGGCTTTCCTCCATTTGATTCTGCCAACAGGATCTGCTTTGAATTTCCAACCTAAATATTCAACACAGGAACACAGGAAAGCAAAGACTGAGCCACCTCCATGGAAAGGTACACTGATTAGCACCATCTGATGGTGATTCTGGAAATTGCATGGATAAAAACTATTCATGCTCTCTGTATCCAGTCCCTAGGAGAAAATCTGTGCCTCACTAATGAGTCACTGGCCTGATTTTGAAAACTTAAGCTGGGCAATTTTAAAGACTAAGTTGAATCACATATCAAAGAGGAGCTGTGAATAAAAATATTAAGGAATAGAGAGAAATTGGCCATCAGAGTAAATTCACCAACATATTCAGATGCCTAGATGTCAGCAAAAAATTACAAGCCATGCTACAGAAGGAAGAGATGGACCAGCCAAAAGAACAAAAAAACTATCCTGATGAGATACAAGATTTAAGACAATTAATCATTGATAACCACACAACTCTCCTAAATCACTTCAAAGAATTTAAAGAAAATATGACTAAAGAAATAAAGAATATTAAGAAGATGCTGGGAGAGCATAAAGAACAATTTGAAAGCCTGCAAAGTAAAGTAACAGACATTATGGAAATGAAAGACATGATGGATGAGAAAAAAGATATAGTAGAGGCACATAAGAGCATATCTGAATTGCTTGAAGACAGAATTAGTGTCTTTTAAGACAGGAATTCTGAATTGGAAAACACAGAAAAACAGAAAGAGAAGAGAATGGAAAAAATGGAACAGAGTCTCAGGGAATTGAATGACAATGTGAAACTCACATGCATATTATTGTTGTCCCAGAAGAAGAAGAGAGTGGGAAAGGAGCAGAAAGAATGTTTGTCTTTATTTTGTTTATTATTATTATTGAAATAATGAAAATGTTTAAATAATGATTGCAGTGAGGAATGCATAACTATGTGATTATACCAGATATCACTGATTGTACACTTTGTTTTTGTTTTTGTTTTTAAAAATTTTAAAGATATTTAGATTACATAAATGTTACACAAAAAAATATAGGGATTCCCATACACTCCACCTCCCACACCTCCAACAACCTCCCACATAAACATCCTTCATTAGTGTGGCACATTCATTGCAATTGATAAACACATCCTGGGGCTTTGCCATTAAACATGGACCATAGTTCACATTGTAGACCACATTCTCTCCCACAGAGTTCTGCATGTTATAAAATGATATAAAATGGTCTATATCTGTAATTGCAATGTCACTCAGGACAATTCCCAAGTCCCAAAATAGACCCTGTATTACAACTGCTTTTCCCTCTCCCTGCCCCCAGAGCCTCCAGTGGCCACTGGCTCCACCTCAATGTTGTAATTTCTTCCATTGCTTGAATCACAATATGTCTATAGTAGAATAACAGTATTCTAATCCATAGTTCTTCCCCTCATCCTGAGGAGTCTGGAATGGTGATGTCCACTCTGCCTCCAATTGAGAGGGGCCTTATATCTCATGGGGAAGATGGATGGGATTATCCTACCTGCAGCTGCAGGCCCTCTCCATTCCCTGGGATGGCTGTTGTCCATCATCATCTCCCCACCAGTTGTCCTGGGTGAGTCCAATGAGCTCGAGAATAGGAGTTGCTGCTCTACCAAGGTTATGGGCCCAGTTGGCACATGGATAGCACAAAGACTCAAGTCTCTGGATGTTCACCTACAAACTCCAGCACCAAGTACAGGTTTGAATAGAGGGGACAGATGAACCCTGTGCAGGGAAGACAGTTGTGTCCAACTCTGTCACTCTCAGGAGCACAAACTCCAAAGTAGAGCCCACTGGCAAGGCACCAAACTCTGGAGCTATCCACCCTGACATAGGACCAGGGTTTCTCCAGAGCCCTCAGGAGCCCCTCTATTTGGGGTGATATCCACTTTGGAATTCTATGAGATCCTACTGAAATGTGTGTAAATGTTGCCTCTGGAATGACTTCCTGACTCATTTTTAAGTCTCTTAGCCATATAAACTCATTTGTCTTTACATTTCCCCCCTTTTATTCAAGGCCTTTTTCCAGTCACATTGCCAGTTGGCACTTGGTAGCAGTCCCTCAGTGCCAGGGAGGCTCATCCGTGGGAGTCATGTTCCACGCTGGGAGGAAGGTAATGCATTTATATGCTGAATTTAGCTTAGAGAAAGGCCACATTTGAGCAAAAAGGAGGCTCTCAGGAGGAAACCCTTAGGCACCCCATAACAATAGGCTAAGTTTCAATTTCAAGAGCAAAGACTCATAAGGCTAGTCATCAATATCAAGGGCCCATCAGTGGATCATGCTCCCTCACCACTCACTGCCCCTGCACTTGGGGGACTGTTGCTGCTCACTTACATAAGGTGGCAGAGCTCTCCAGGATGGAAATTCAGTATTCTCTCATTTATTGAGTGATTCTCCACCCACTGTGACAATGCCCTGTGAACATTTGAACATTTTTATATACCTTATATTTATGCTCAGGTGAACTTCCTCTCATACATCCCCATCCCTGACACACCACAACTATGAACCTCCTCTGTCCCAGTTGTAACCCTTCTATGATTCAAAGCTTTTTCAAAGATGAAACCATTACAATAGCTGAATACAATTAATAGAAAATTGAAATAATAATGATAAGTTTAAATGTAAGAGATAAAATACAAAACATTTTAAAAAAACTAAAAATAAAATAAAATTAATAGATTGGGATATTAAAAGATGAAAAGTATAAAAAAATATTTTTGACCTTTTGCCTTTCATCACTGTAATATCTGGTGTCCAGTCTGTACCATGTCACCTTCCCCTTATCATTCCCCAGTGTTTCACTATTTTTCATCTTGTTTTCAAAGAAGTTTTAGATTACAGCAAAGTCACTCAGAATACAGGAGACTCTCATATACCCAACATCCTCCCCCTTTCCTGCCCCCCATATTAATACCTTTTTATATGTGGATGGTAGCATTATTATAGCTGATATACAAGTAGTGAAACATAGCTACTAAACATTGGCAATGGATTACACTATGGTTTATATTTTAGACCATACACTTTTATAAATTTTGATGATATTTACCATGTCCTGTGTCCATCACTGTATGGTAATGAAGAACATTCCATTGGCCACTAAATGCTTCCTGTTTGATCTATTCTATTCCTCCCACCCCATCTCCCCGTGGCCCACGATGAACTCTGGCTTGACTAGTTGGATAACAAGATTCATAGTTACATACAAGAGGTCTTGACACACTGGTTTGTCCTCCCCTATTAGGAGAGACTCCCGTCTATTTCTGAACAATTCAGTCCTCCTAAAGACAGGAGTCCAACTCCTTCCTTCTCATTTTGTGGGTTTCCACCCACTGAAACTACACATTTTGACAGAATGAACACTCACACACTCCCTAGAAACCTGCTCGAGGTGCACCGTTTCCCGAATGTCCTCCAACCAACACCCTAAACCAGTGACCCTTCCTTGTCATATTGCCAAAAAAACATTCCCACCTCTGTACTTTCAACCACATACCCACAAATCCCCAGTGTTCACCTGGCCCATCTCACAACCCTCACCCCAGTATCCTTGACCTTCTAAACCACCCTTCCAAATCTGCCCACCTGTCAACCCTGCAACACCCAACCCAATAATATCACTACCCACCTGTCCTATCACTTCAATACGCAACTACACTCTATCACTTCCCAATAGATTCCGTCTGTATCGGTGATGGCTGACAAACTTCTCTTCTCTTTCTATTTCTTGTAAACCCATCTTCCAGACAATAGTTCTCTGAAACTGGTGAATTTCCTTAATTCATATCAGTGATTTCATGTACTGTTCATCCTTCAATGCCTGGCTTGCTTCACTCAACATAAGGTCTTCAAGATCATCCATGTTATCCCATGTGTTAGCACTTTATTCTTTCTTACAGCTGAGTAATATTCCATTGTATTTATGTACCACAGTTTGTTTATCCATTCTTCTGTTGATGGGCACCTGGGTTGATTCCAGCTTTTGGCAATAGTGAATATTGGCACTATGAACCTTGATGTGCATATATCTGTTTGTGTCTTCACTTTCAATTCTTCAGGGTATATACCCAGTAGTGGAATCACTGGGTCATGTGGAGGTTCTATAGCTAGTTTTTTGAGGAACCACCAAATTGTCCTCCATAGTGGCTGGACCATTCTACAGTCCCATCAGCTGTGGATGAGGGTTCCCATTCCTCCACATCCTCTCCAACACTTATAGTCTGCTGTTTTTTAATAGCTACCATTGTAATGGGTGTAAGATGGTATCTCATGGTAGTTTTGATTTGCATTTCTCTTATAGCTAGAGATGTCAAGCATCTTTTCATGTGGTTTTTAGCCATTTGTATTTCTTCCTTGGAGAAGTGTCATTTCAGGTCTCTTGCCCAATTTTTAAATGGGTTGTTTGTCTTTTTATTTTCGAGGTGAAGGATTTCTTTATATATGCAGGATATTAGGCTCCTATCAGATATATGGTTGCCACATATTTTCTCCCATTGGATAAGCTGCCTTTTTTATTTCTTGGTAACCTCCTTTAAGGTGCAGAAGTTTTTTATTTTGAGGAGATCCCATTTATCTATTTTTTCTTTTGCTGCTTGTACTTTGGGTGTGAAGTTCATGAAACCATTTCTTATTACAAGTTCCTGTATATGCTTCCTTAGATTATCTTACAAGGTCTTTATGGTCTTGGCTCTTATATTAGATCTTTGATGCATCTTGAGTTGATTTTTGTATAAGGTGTGAGATGGTGTTCCTCTCTCATTCTTTTGGATATGGATATCCAGTTCTCCAAGCACCATTTGTTGAAGAGGGCATTCTCTCCCAATTGAGTGACTGTACACTTTGGATAAATTGCATGCTTTATTAATAAGAATCAGTAAAATTTATTTGTTTAAAAAAAAGATACTACAGGTAAAGAAAATTACTGACCAAATTCTCTAATGAATATAGATGCAAAAATTCTCAACAAAATTCTTGCAAATCAAATTCAAGAGAATATTAAAGAATTATACATCATAATCAAGTGGGCATTATTCCTGATATGCAAGGTATTTCAACATAAGAAAATCAGTTAACATACACCAAATATAAAAATCAAAGTCAAAAATTACATGATCATCTTGATTGATGTAGAAAATTTATTAGACAAATTAAGGGCATTTTAAGAAAAATACTTTGAAAGGGAGGTACAGAAGGAAAGTTTTTCAGCATAATAAAAGGCATATATGAAAATCCCACCACTAACATGTTACTAAATGGGGAGAAGTTGAAAGCTTTCTTTCTAGAATCAGAAACAAGACAAGTGTGCCCACTGTCACCACAGTTATTCAACATTGTGCTAGAAGTTCCAGCGAGGTTAATTTTCCAGAAGAAGAAATGTAAGTCACCCAAAGTTGAAGAGAGGACATAAAACTCTCACTATTCATAGATGACATGATCCTACACTCAAGAAATTCTGAAATAGTTACAAAAAAGTTATTAGAATGAATAAATGAGTTCATCAAAGTGGTAGGATACAAGATGAACACGCAAAAAATTGTAGTGTTTCTATACACTATTAATGAGCAATTTGAGGAGGAATTAAAAAAAATAATCCATTTACAATAGCAACAAAATGACTCAGATATCTAAGAATTACTTTAACCAGGTATGTAAAGGATCTGTATTCAGTAAACTTCAAAACACTGCTAAAAGAAACCAAAGAAAACCTAAACAAATGGAAGGACATTCTGTGTTCATGTATTGAAAAACTAAACATCATGAAGATGTCAATTCTACCCAAACTGATTTATATATTCAATGCAATATCAAATAAAATTCCAACAGCTTACATTATAGAAATAGAGAAATCAATTACCAAATTTAATTGGAAGGGAAGAGGGTCCTGAGTAGCCAAAAACATACTAAGAAGAGTGAAGTTGGAAGACTCACACTTCCTGACCTTGATGTATATTATAAAACTACAGTGGTCAAAATACCATAGTATTGGCATAAAGATAGCCACATTGATCAATGGAATCAAATTGAGAGTTCAAAGACCCTCACCTCTATGGTCAACTGATTTTTGATAAGCTTACCAAATCATCTTTTCTGGGAAAGAACAGTTTCTTCAACAAATGTTACTGGGAGAGCTGGATATCCATAACCAAAAGAATGAAACATAACCCCTATATCACTCTCTATACAAAATTCAACTCAAAATAGACCAAAGAACTAAACATAAAAGTCAGTACCATAAAACTCCAGAAGATAATATAGGGTATCATCTATAAGACCTTCTTCTGGTGTGGGTGTCTTAAGTCTTAGACCCAAAGCATAAGAAACAAAAGAAAAAAATGATAAATTGTACTTCCTCAAAATTAAACTCTTATAAACCTCAAAGCACTTCATGAAGAGGGTAAAAATGTAGCCTATTCAATGAATGAAAATATTTTAAAGTTGCACATTTGACAAGGGTCTAATATCCATGATATATAAAGAGATCCTACAACTCA
>JAQZBX010107444.1:0-10645 GCA_029593785.1 Cabassous unicinctus
AATAGTTAGAGCTGTAATATAAAAATTAAAATTATTATAACTAATTTTTATTATATTTGAATTATTTACATTTATAAGGTTTGTTGTTATGCTATTTTTTAAATAATTGATTATATTAAATCTAACCTGGCCTTGTACTCTTTTAAAATTTGTAATTTCTTTCCATCTATTTTTTTATTTATTTTACAATTTTACAATAAAGGACTTTTAACACCTAAAAATAAAAGTCATTGATTATACACTTTGGATGATCATATGGTATGTGAATATATTTCAATAAAGCTGCTTAAAAATCAAGAATAGCCAGAAATAGCAGCTATGTACAACAGAGGAAACAGAGATTGAGAGGTGAGGACTTTTCTTGTTTGCTTGATTTTATTATTTTTATTATTGAAATAATGAATATGCTTTAATAATGATTGACGTGATGAATGCACAACCATGTGATTACACTAAATACTCTTTGGATAAATTGTATGCTTTATTAACATGTATCAATAAAATTGATTTGTTTAAAATAAAAGATAGTCTGAATAAAAGAATATCAAAGAATGAACAAGCTATGCCTGGTGAGCAAGAAACAGACGAAGAAGGAACGGAGCAATGGCGCTGAGTATAAATGTTGGTAGATAATGGTAATAAAAAAAAAGCCTAGCACAAACTGAGCAAACATTTTTGAGTGCTTATGTTTTATCAAGTGACTCTCTGAGCACTTTACACATTTAATTAACTAATTTAATGTTTACAACAAATAGCTACAATCATACTTGTTTTATAGGTGAAGAAACCGAGACACAATGACATTAAGTCAATTGCTCAAGATCCCAGAGCTAAAAAGTATTGTAACCTGAGTTTTCTACCTCTCAAGAGGTGTGACCCAAGAGGGCACACTCTAAACAGCAACAACAACTAAAATGGTCATAGGTGTGGTCTGTCTGTCCTGGAGCACAATCCCCCTCCAGCTGTGGGTCTGTGAAACCTAGAGAACAAGTTACCTGCTTCCAATATACAATAGAGGAACAGACATAGGATAAACATTTCCATCCCCATATGGAGAAATTGGAAGGAAAGTCTCAGGTCCCAAACAATTCTAAAACCCTGCAGGGCATACTCTATTAGATTTCAAGGACTGAGGGTTATCTATGAAATGATGTTTTCTCCTCCAAGCCTGATGGAGTGGCAGCCCCAAACCCTTCCAAGTGCTTGTAGAGCAGCCATGCTTTCTCCAAACCCTGGGATGAAGGCTTCAACCTCTTCAAGCATTGGGGTGATGGACAGGATCTCAGATCCAACCTTGTTAAGCTTCAGGGTAAAGGTTGAACTCTAGGCTCCACCCTTGTCAAACACTGGGATTGCAGCCAAGCTCTGCACAATCCCCCAGGCATCTGAGAAAACTGGGGTGGTAACACTCTTCTTGAACAATGGAGCAGAAGGCCTATCCTCTTGAGGTGCTGGGGCATACTCACCCTTTCCACAGACATGGGTAGGTCTGCTCTTCTGGCCTACCAAAGAAGATGTCTTTGGTCCTAACCTCAGCTTCTATGATTGTGAAGTCATTTTTTCCTTCAATCTATCCCTTTTTTGTCTCTTTTAGTCCAGGTTGCCAGTGGTTCCATTCATACAGATCTTGCTAAAAACTTGTCACTTTCATATGTAGCACACAGGGGTCCATACAATCAGACCAAAGAACATTCCACAGATCCTTTCTGAATAACTGCATTTCCACTCCTGACTTGCACTGAAATGGATGACTCATTCCATGTTCAGTTAAGCACTCACATGGAGCAGTACTTTCTGGGGACTCATTTTATGGAAGCTCCTCCTCCACATGGCAAGGCACATGGCAGTGTTTGATAATCTCTCCTTCCTTTTTCAATTTTTTGATTTCAGCTTCTTGCTTCTGTGGCTTTTTCTCTCTCTCTGTATTCATCTGGTTTATAAAGGGCTACAGTAAGAAGATTAAGACCCACCCTCAGCCATGCCTTAACTGAAGCAATCTATTCAAAATGTCATACTTATAATAGATTTACACTCACAGGAATGGATTAGCTTTAAGAACATGATTTTCTAGGGTACATACACTTCCAAACCACCACATTTGGTTAAGCCATTTGTATAAAAATTTTGTGTAGAACTATGAAACCAAAATGTTTTAACAGGAAAATAATCTTGGGGTAAACAGAATCTGCCATTAAGAAACTGAAATATCAATAAGATGTATTTCTATGAGCTAAATGTGTTAGAGATGTGATGTTAAGTGGACAATGGGAAATTTAGGATTCTCACAACAGAGCATGAGGAGAATAGACAGGAAGTTTTAAGGCTGTCACAAGTCAAATGTAATTCCTTTTGCAAACTTGCCTATTAACATTGCATATCAATGGACACTTTTGGTGCTATGACAAATAATTTACTAATAAATTTTAACTACACTCTATTAAACAAAAGTTAACTAATCCTTTGGCTTACACACTGTTTTCAATGTAACATCTAACAATTCCTTTTAGCAATTTTTTATGGCCTACTTGGAAAAGAAAAATGGAGAAGAGTAGAAGTGTTTGTTTATTTTATTCTTTTATTACCTAGGAGTAAGTTTCTAAGTTATGAGAAAAAATAGAGAAGTAGTTCTTACAACCTAGAAATGTTTAGAAAACCATTTATACAGAATATATGTATGTATATATATATATACACACATCTGTAAATATATATACATATATACAAACATTTATATGCAGATGCAGAGATATTTATATATTTATATATTGCATCAATGTATTTGTAATATATTTTATGAGTAAAAATAATACTTGCCTGTAATTTAACAAAAAATTATATAATATATAACACATTTATATATATATAATTATTTACATAGTACACATACATACACACGTATTCATGCACTAATTAACATTTGAAGCCACCTGCCTGAAAGCCTGTAAACATTTTTGAATGCAGATGAATTTCAAAATTATTAACTAGGTTTTAATCAAGTATTCCTTTAGGAATGGTCTATGGAACAAGAAATATGTAATGGGAGATCACTTTTTCCAGTGCATTAAGAATCTTTTCAATTAAGCTATTTGTTTATAAAATCAAAATGGAATGCATTCATTTCCTGTAGTGAATGTTTAGTTCGCATAAGAGCTGCCAATCACTTTTCTGTGATTCTTCTGCTTCTGGCTTAATTTTTTCCTTACCAATTAACTCTAGGGGTTAAGAATTGGCATGACTTCTGTTTGATAATGAGCATGACCAAGAATCTAAGAATCAAAACTAAAAAATTATTCATATGTATATATAAAGATTCTTTCCTGCCTGTTTCTTCTGGTTTTACTCACTATTCATGAAATTGTAAAATTAAATACCTTACTTGAACAAAAATGTGTTTCATTAGGAGAGTTTGACACCACATTTTTCCAAATTAATACTATTTGCATACCATAGATTTTTTTTTAAATGAAATAAAAATTTTAGAATATTAGAGAAATGAAATTTCTAAAATATTTAGGAAAATATGTAAAATGAAACACAAAATTTGATATATGACTTAAAGAAATAGACAGATATGTTTTGAAGACTATTTTAGGCAAGAAATCTAAAAATTATTTCCACAATTAAGCTGTATATATAAAAGTGAACATTTATGCTTCTCATTCTCCTTATTCTTTAGATAACCAAGAACAACTAAGGGGAGTGTTGTTGCTTTTCCATATATTTCTATTGGCTTATTCTATCTTTTCCTTTATTGTATTTTCCTTCTCTAGTCCTGTTAACTAACAACTTTATCTCAGATTGCTATTTTCATTCTTCTCCACAGCCAATATGTATTTTTACTAAGTCATCAGAAAATAATTTAAATATACAAAATTAATTTTACTGAAGACATAATCTCTCCAATCTCACTTTAAGTTGCCAGAAACTGTGCAAAAATCAAATCAATATTTGATTCTCTCCATAAACATGTGTTGATTGTCTTCTATAGGCTAAGATTATGCAGAATGTTGGAAATAAAAAGATAAAGAAGAGAAATTTCTTGGAGACCAGGTGCAAAAGTATAGACAGATAGTTTTTAAAGAGGCCAATTATTTCATTTTCTTTTAGAGAACCTGCTCATCTCAAACCCAGAAAATTGGAGGAGGGAGGACCCTTGACCCAAAATATGCCACCTGGATTTTGGCTTTCAGAAATTCGAAACTAGTGGGTAAGATATATAAATTGGGGTCCTAGATCACCATTTGGGGTGGCCATTATGTGTCATATGCCAAAAGACTGGTAACACATATGTAAAAAGAGAGGCAGAGACCAAAGTCATTAAGAGAACAGAAAGAAATAAATTGCCTAAGTAATAGAATACAGCTATTCTCCCTGTAATTGAATTCTGTGAGATTCCCCACTAATTTGTTTAACAGCAAAAACAAAACAAAACAAGAACACCAACAACAGAATAAAAACAAGGAAAAAAAGTCTATGTAACTAGGGATGCTTCCAAGGAGAATAAAAAGTCACAACAATAACAAATGACAAGCATTAGCATTTATCAAATCCCTAACTCTTCCAGGCTCTAGCTTAAGTTTATAGGTATTAAGTAATTTAACCACCAATACAAACAAACATATAAGGTAATTACTGCCATTAACCCTATTATGCAGATGAGGAAACCAAGGTATGAAATGTTAAGTAATCTGCCCAAGGTTACCAACTTGGCAGTTGGTAACTGACCCCTGGCAAAATCCATAAAATGGGTTGTTGGGCTTGGAGGTGAAAGTTTAAAAATATGAACTGGATTGAATTTAGTTTTTCTGATTAACAGTAGGAGAGGAATTTGGGGTTTCTGAGAAAACCCAACAAGAAAGACAAGTTCAAAAAAGAGCAGGTAGGAAGAGATTAAATATTACAGGCCAGGGAAAAGGGCCAAGACAAATATCCCTGGTGGAGGAAATTTCAATAATAGAAATTTCAAATGGAGATTATAAATTTGTTTTTCTGTGTAATATAATTTTCCCCTGGCACTTCAATGATATACATTAGACTTGTGAACTTCTTGTGTGAAAGGGATGTGTATCTGTGTGTTTGGGTGGTCGGGGTGGGATTTCAAGTTTGCATCAATGTAGAAAATTCCTTCAAGCAATAAGGGACAGATGAAGCCAAGCAGATATAACCTTCCTCCTTTCTCTACCTTACCCCTCCAGGGAATCCTAAGATACCTTGGAGGACAGCTTGAACTTCCTCAGGTCTTAAAAGTGGGGAGTTTGATGCAAGTTTTCCTAGATTTCAAGAGGTAGTATTCCAGAGTTTAATTGTTTTCATTAATTTTAAACCTCCTTTTTGCTTGAATTTCTTTGAGTTCTGTTCTTTTAAACCAGAGAAGTCCACACCATTGAAGAATTTCAGGAGTCACTTGGAATTGTAAAAAGTATTAGCTCAGATTTTAAGCAGATAAACATTAGCTAATGCAGATTATATATGAGAAATTCAAATTAATGATAATGACATAGTCTTTATAGGTATATGCATACAACAAAGGAATTTTGAAATTTGTTCTTCAGGAAAGATTTTTCTGGAAATATGACCCATACTTCAGTCTAAATGAATAATTTTTAGATTCCCAACTGACTGGTGAAAAAAATGTGTAAAAGGCACAGGGATGTTAAAGAATTTAAAATATTTAAGAGGTTACAAATGATTCTGTACAGATTTAACACCAGTAAGTTTGTGACTATCTTGAAAATAGGTTAGAAAAGATTTTGGAGATACCTTATTATGAAGGCAAGTGGGAACAATTGAAGTATTTAAATCCTGTGAAAGATAAGTTCATGATTAGAAATTTACTTTAGTGGCAATATTCAGTATTGATCAGAATAAGCAATATTGTATGGTAGGGAAATAAGTTAGGGGCTACTATAGAAGAGAGGAGAGATTGTAGTGTAGAAAAGAGAAGATTATTTTATTAAAGAATCACCAACGAGGTGCTCAAGTTAATATAAATCTACTAATGTCCAGCTGTTATTCAGATGCTCCCACCACTATTGCCCACTTGCTGGCAGAAAAATTCTTATTCTTTTTAATTAAAAATTATGTTTTCATCTCTACACCTGAAATAAACATGCCATCACATGACAGCTCATTTTACCAAGGGTTTGTAACATTCACAAACGGATATGCTTTGATCTGACAACTGCCCTGTCTCTAGTAAAATCTCACATTCATTTTTATTGAGTACACTTACTAGTGTGGTGATATAAAAATGTGGGCATTATTCACATGCAATGTCAGTGCTGTAAGAGAGGTAAATTGCAGGACTTGACAAGTTTGTGAAAATTATAAAAGGTATTAGTGTAAGGGGATCATTATGTTCTTCTATTAGTTTGCAAAGACGTTAATGTTCCTGTACCTGATAGTTTGGAATTAACAGTGTTCCTTACTTTCCTTTTCTTCCTCCAAAAAATGCTCTCAAGAAGATAACCATTGAGAGTATTAGTTGTGTATATGCCATTAAAGAAGCATTCATTCTTTTTCTAATGAGAATTGCATCTATTTGGAGGCAACATTTAATCATTGATTATTCTTTAAGAAAAATACAATCTTGCATCCAATGGAAGTGCTTCATGAGAATTCGTTGTCTAAGCCAATTTTCATGTTCCGGACAATGTCAATTTATTAACATTGTTGTGTTTTTGCACATTTAAAATTTGAGGCTCCTGAGCATTTCTTGGTATTTCTAGAAGACCCTTATGACTAGATGCTCCAGAGAAGAGAAGAGGAATAAGATAGAAAAGTTGAAACTGGGAGGTTGTCTGTCTAGGGAGACGTTAGATAACACTGTGAAAATATACCATGCACATTACAAAGAGCATAACTCCCTGGTATGTTTTGTTAAGGGCAGCCTGAGCATTCTTTTATGCTACATTTAAATTCAAAGGATAAAGTTACTGCAGCATTTCAATGTTAACTTTTAGGTCACACTTTAAAATGTGCCTTAAAATCACTCAGGATTAAAAATAACTTGCAAATTGTGTGTTAACTACAACCTTCTTGTTATATTTGCTATATTAATGAATTATATCACCCTAGAAGCAATTTATGATAGCTAAATAAACATTCATTTATCCCAAAGATAGACTCACCTTTATTTACTCTCTTTCATTTACAGTGAATAAACAAAATAAGCCTGAACACCATACCATTTTCTGGAAGAATTGCCAAAATTAGGAAGAAATAATAAGACATTTTAAAGACTAGCATTCACTAAGACTGCAATCTTGTCTCTTGTCTATCTTGTGATATACCGCTCATTTAGAATGATTTAGTTATTATTTATATTACAAACTAGTATTCTACTCAATCCTGATGGCACTATAATTTTTTCCCCAAAAAACATTTAGAATGGCTTGAAAGATTTTCAAATACTTAACTCTTTGTTAGTATTTAAAAACCCTCTGCCTCACAGGAAATGCATTGCTGGAGGCCTAGGCTAAGATAGTATTTTATATTTTTTAAAAGCTGCAAATATATTCTTTGGAAATCTATACGTCTTTAGGAGGATTGTTCGTCAGTATGTGGATAAAAATGTTCCCGATGATAGAGACTAGTGTCCTGAGCCTAATTTGCAAAAAGGCTAATTAGCCAATGCTTTGATCTAATATTTTGGACTCTTCTGAATTTGTTCTACATATGAAATACATTACAAATTGAGCCGCTGTCAGTCCTCCTTCCGGATTGGCTGGGGCCATTAATGCAGTCCATCAACTCGCCATCATGCCATTACTTTCTCAACAGTGTTCCCTGTGGACTTGCATTGCTCACTTTGAACATATTGCTTTAATAAGGAGAATTATTTCAGAAAGCTTGAGTTATCTTGGGGCTGGGAAGAAGCACTTCAGAACCTGACAAAGTGCTTTCTACAGTAAATGGTTTTAGAGATCACAGAGGAAAAATGTATATTTGGCTTCATTTACATAAAAACATCCAGCACAGCATTTCACAAATTAACAGAAATTTGACATAATACTGAATGATATATGACTAAAATTTTCCATTTCTAGGATTCCAGATGTGTTTTTTATGTTGGTTGATTTATTTGAGATTAGTTGTTAGAATTTAAGACATCTGTTGGCATTGTGTAGTGTAGAATATTTTAATGGTATTACTAAATACCATGTGTTTATCAGTGCCTAATCATGTGTCTAATGCTAAAGCATCTCCCTGGGTAGGCTTTTCTACACAGATGTGGAACACTAGACTGATGATTGTGAAATTTTGCAAAAACAGCAATTACGAAAATGCAACTTCTTAGTGTTCCAATTTAGGTAGAAAAAATAGTGCTAAAACTGTTCAAAAAATAATTCAGAGAGTTTCATGATTTTATTCATTTTTTAAATTGCAGCAATTTTAGTGAAATATAGCTTCTGAAGTGGCAGTGTATGTTTAAGAAACTTAATTTCGTTTTTATTGATTACAACAGATCTCTCTTTTTGTCTCTGAAGTTCAGGAAAATAAATACCACTATGTCCAATGTCTAATAACAAATCAAAGTGGAACTAATGCAAATCAGACTGTGAGTAGCAAGATAATCATATACTATCCCCAAATGAACTGAATACACTCTTCCTTATTATTGCATTATTACCCAATTTTTATGGAATGCATGTCTATTGAGGGAAATTAGAGGGCTTACTAACAATCTAAGCTCAATTCTTTTAAATTATTAATAGTAAAGTCCATGAGGATGTGAAATGATGACAGGAAGAACAATCACAGATAAGGAAAATTTCAGAAATGAATAAAATATTACAGTTCAAAAATAATACCAGTCATATTTTGAAAGGCGATTTGACATATGTAGAATTCACATTGTCCACAGTCCCTTCAGCTTCTTTAGGTAATAACTACTATAATTGAGTGCATGCTCATTAAGAGGAAAGTCCAAAAGCATTCTCTTTGGGCCATGGTCCCCAGCTAGACCTGGAGTATTAATGATCCCTGACTCGTCCAATGTTATGGAAATGTGTGAAAGTAGGACTCAGCTGCTAAACCCCTTTTGTTAAATATATATTTATATATATATATATCTTCAAGGAAAGCCGAGATTGATTGACACTATTTTAGATAAACTGGAAGACTATTCTCTGTTTTAAAAAAAAAAGGAACATAGTAAAAGAATAAGATAAGGATTCATAGCTGTAGCAAATCTTTGAAGTTGAAACTTTGTTCAAATTCATGCTTCCCTATTTCTGTTGTGTGACCATGGGCAAGTTACATAGCCTATTTTTGACTCTGGATGCCAATAATTGTGAAAATAAAGATTACTACTTCATAGTATTTGGTAAAATAAATGATCTGGAGTACTTAATGTTTGCAGCATAGAGTTTGCACATACAAAGTATTCAATAAACTATTATTATTATTATTGTTTTATTATTATTATTTCTCCTCCTCTCTGATATCAATTAAGGTTATCATTTTGATCAAAATATATTTATGAGCAAATTAAAGTAGATGCTTAATTCTTGAAAAGAAGTGAAAAGAACACTTTCACATCACCTATACACAATGAAATCTTTTCCTTTTATCTGCTGTGATGTTTATTTTATTTTAAGAAGTGTTTGCCTAACTGAAGGTTTCAAATATTTTCTCCTATGCTTTCTTCTAAAACTTTTACTGTTTTATCCATTACATTTAGTCTATTGTCCAATTTGAGTTAATTTTAGTGTGTATTATAGATGCAAGGGTTCTAGGTTCATGTTTTTGCCTATGGGCCTACAATTGTCCCAGGACCATTTGTTGAATAGAAGGTTATTTTCCCATTAAATTGCCTTGGCTCCTTTGTTGAAAATCAAGATGTGATTGGGTTTGGTGACCTTGGTCTGTGAGGAGGAGTAGGTTGGGGAGTTGGGTTGGACTATCCATGGAACTAGGGGAAGGGTCCAGGGAAGGAGCAGGTGAAAACTGGGGATTTGTAAGTCTGTGGTTACACTACAATGTTGGACTGTTCTTTGGGCAAATATGGCAGGGGAGGGTTACTGGTGTATGGTGTTGAATGGGGGGGCGGGTTATGGGACAGGGCATACCTGAGGCAGGCTTCTATGGCATATGTAAGTGTTCACCTTGCATAGTGTGTTATATCAGTCGGTGGAGACCCACACAATAAACAAGAAAATATTAAATTCCCATCCTGGTGAGTCCTGCTATGTTCTCAATTAAAGGGACAAGAATCCCTTGAGGACATAGGCAATGCCTAATGAAAGAAAACAGACCAATATGTCAAGCCCTCAATATTATTGCAAGTAACTATCAATCTTATTCTTCAAAAATTGAAATTTAATGGTTACATAGGTTCCGAGGGGTTGGGGAGGGAAGACTAGAATAGATGGAACATAGGGCATTTTTAGGGCATTAGAATTGTTTTGCATGATCTTGCAAAAATGGATACAAGCCATTTCAAATTTCATCAAAACCTATAAAAGTGTATGGTCCAAAATGTAAACCATAATGTAAACCATTGTCCATGGTTGTAGCAATGCTTCAATATTTGTACATGAGTTGTAACTAATGTACCATCTGCATGTAAAATGTTATTAATAAAGGAGAGGGGAAAAGAGGTAGGGCATTGGGTTTATGGGAATCCCCTATATTCTCTATG
>JAQZBX010107445.1:0-10651 GCA_029593785.1 Cabassous unicinctus
GTGTAGCTCAGTGGTTGAGCCTGTACACGGTCCTGGGTTCAATCCCTTGTACCTCGCCACCCCCTACGCCCCCCCAAAAAAGAGATATAATTCACATACCATATACTTTTAAAGTATGCCGGTGGTTTCTAGTATGTTTACAGAGTTGTGCAACCATCACCACAGTCTAATTTCAGAACATTTTCATCATCCCCAAAGAAAACCTATACCAATTAGCAGTTGTTCCCTATTCCCTTCTTCATCCTTTTATCTGACCACACTGTCCTCCATTTCTCAGCTACCCCAGCTTTTCCCTCCCATCCACTCACATGGCTTCTAAAGTGCCGCCTCTTCCTTGATGATCCTGACCTTTTTTTTTTTTTGGCTACTTAATTGCCCCATAGACATACATGAAATCCAACACAACTTAGTGAGGTAGCCTCCCCATTTACGGATAAGAAAACAAGCCCAGAGAGATGAAGTAATTTGCTCAAAATCAGAGTAAATGGTAAAGCAAGGATTTGGACCTTGAGGGCTCTTTGATGCCAAATCTTGTGCTAGTTCCACAACAATATTTAACTCATGCTGCATGATTAGGTGAGAAACTATAAAATAAAACTGATATTGCCTTATTTTAAAGGTGATATATTTAGAATCTATTTAAAGCCTTGCAAATTGATTATTTTCAAAGATTTGCTAACTTCTAGCCACGTGCTTAACACAAAGGTCTCGCTTTTTAATAATTATTTCTTTACAAGGTCTAAAGCATTGATGTCATAGACAATGTTTTTTAAGTTGCTTAAATTTGGACTGTCATTTATACCATACTCCCTGCCCACCTCCTTGAACCCTGAGTTTAGAACCTTAGAGTTTTTCCTAGAGAGTGCAGAGGCCAAGCCTGACAAAACAAATCACCACAGATCCTTAATTAGTGGCACCCAAACTAAGGCACTATTGCATTTCCCTTCAAAGTGGAATGGCTTTGATGGGCTGCCACCACCATTTAGTCTGACCTTTCCTTGCAGAAGGATCTGAAGCTGTGCCCCATTAAGCCCTTGTCTGAAGTCTTAGATGCCTACAAGTAAATAAAAAGGTGACTGGAGAATCTCACTGATGCCAGAGATCTGTTTGCTCTCAGGATATTTTTCTCTTGTTTTTCTAAGGCAAAAGACTGGAGGGAAAAAAAAAAAAGAATTTTCCTCCTTCAGAAGATAAGATTTGTGGGGCTGCATTAGAACAGACAAGAATACATTTTAACCTGATGACTTCAGCTTGGCTTGGCTAAGATTTCCCACTTCATCAGAGCTGTTCAGCCTGCAGAGCTCTTTCCTGTTATTAACCCTCTGAAGATACTTAAAAATAAGAAGATTGGATGCTGGAAGGTAGTCGGGAATCCCCAAGATTACTTGACTATATTTTCTTCACTCCTAAAGTTTTCTTTAATTTTATTGTTAAACTAACCAATAATGATCCTTTTCAGAAGAAATGTGAATGGCATCCTCATTTATCAATTTTGATAATTTTCTTAAATGTTTATAAGCATTATCTTGGGTCCCTTCCTTCACCCTACCCCAGTTGTGACTATGTAGCTTTAATCTGGACTCTGGAGAGTCACATATGTACATCCCTGTCTTTTATTACTCTCTTCTCCCATCAAACACATTTCCACTTCTGAACTTGGTTATTGTGTATATTAAGAATCCACTTTTATTTTATTTTATTTTTTCAGGAGTGCCAGGGATTGAACCCAGGACCTCGTACATGCTTGAGCTACACCTGCTCCATGGAGAATCTGCTTCTAAGGTGGCCCATTCACAGGGCTAGCAAGGTGGTGCTCGCTGGTTGGGTTTTCTCTTTGTGGGCCTCTCAACAGAGTGTCCTCCTAACATGGTAGCTGGCTTCCCCCAAATAGGCCATCCATCCAGGAGCCAAGGTGGAAGCTGTACTGCATTTAATGAGCTCACACACATTGCTTCTACCATATGCTGTTGGCCACATAGGCCAGTCATTCACATTCTGATGGGATAGGTCTTGGTTTGAGTTCCCCACAAGACAGATCCTGAGACAAAGACTTGGGTGAGGTAGTTTATCTGGGTCTTGATCTTTTTCTTGTTTAGTCGGTTGCTTGCCTTCATCCTCAGTAGTGTAAGAGTTATCTTTTAAATGTGTTATCCTGAATACCTGTGGTATTCAGTTTCCCTCCCCACTATTAAAAGTTCTCTTGAAATATAAAACTGCTAGGAAACAGTCATTTTTCTCTTAACTAGTGTATTACGTTTAGATATTTTTCAAACAAGGTATGGTTTAAACATAATCATTTCTCCCAAAGTAATAAGTAATCTCTAAACAAATATGGCACTTAATTCTTGTTAAAATTCTCTTATCATGGATAATAAGCTGAGAATGTAGTACTTTGTGTTTTTAACCCTGGAATAGATCCTTAGTCCTCTCCATTTCCCTGTACTGTGCCCCATTGCATGTCCCACAAGTTGGGTTCCTCACTGTCCATTACTTGAGTGCCTGTAGCAGCCACCCTCTGAGCAGGGGGCCCTGCTGTCCATATTAACCCCTCCCAACTCCACCCTGCAGATAGCTTTTCTTCCTAAATAACTTCTAACCTGTCCTCACCCTGTTCCAGAATATCCAGCAGCTCCCTCCCTATTGTCTGTGGCATTGTATTGTAGTGAGTTAACCATAAAATGTATACCCAGCACGTTGCTTACTTCCTATACATCTATACACACACACACACACACACACAAATTCCTATTCACTTAATGTGGTAGCATTCTCCTTTTACAGAGAAGGAAACAAGTCCAAACAATTATGTAATTTGTGCCAAGTCACAAAGTACCCTTTGCCTAACCAGAGTTTCCTCATCCCTTGTGAACTATAATCAGCAGTGCCTCCAGGTGCAGGGAAAGAAGATAACTTGGAATTGGAAGTCCTACCTTCTGGCAATGGACAAGTCACTGAACCACTCTGAGTTCAATTTTCTCAGCTACAAATTGGACTCTAGCTTCTTTATGTAGTTGCTGTAGGGATGAAATCAAATAAAAATTAACAGTAAAAAAATTTCTCAGAAGGTTCTCAAGAAATAATGTGGGGCCAGGGGAAGTTATTTTTCCATGACATTGCAAGTCCCTGGAGAGTCAGGACAGTGTTCTGTTCATCTTTGTATCGTGTGTATGAACTTTATACAGAAACTGTCACACAGCTCTTCTAAATTCAGTTGAATCTGACTCAACTCCCACCTACTGGGCTACTTGGTCATTACTGAATCTCCTCCTCTTTGCCTCTTGGATTGCGCAAAGCTCCCAAGAGTCTGTTACAGTCCAGCACGTTTGGGCAAGTACTCCAAGCCACATGACCCCACTGAGATGCTCAGTATTCAAGCCCACGTGGCCCCTTGAAGCCACCAGCTCCTCTGCTTCTATGCCACCCTTGGGCACAGGGATCTTTGCCTAGGAGCCCCTAGGTCTTGGGTTCAGCCTCCACATCCATTCTCCTGAGTGCTACCACTCCCAGGCGGCACTGTGACAGAGTGGGACATGGCAGAGAGCAAGATACAGGCTGATACCAATTAACCTTACCTACCTGCATACCCCGCCCCCTAGCTTTCCAGTCTCACAGGAAGCCCTCTCCTACAGCTCCCTCAGTCTTCCCACCTTTCTCCTTTCCCCACCCTTTCCAGGAGGAGCCACCACTCTCTTAGAAACAGTATGTTGTCATCTCCTTTGTGAGGACCGGGCGGTGAGAGAATGAAATGCTAATTCCTCAGGAACTCATCCCATTACACTTGAATCCTCAGTACCTGGCACAGAGTAGACTTTAATAAGTGGTTGTTGAATAAAGGAAAGAAGGCATAAACAAATGCCACCAAGTTTTAATGCCAATTTGCTTGTATTCAGCAAATTGTATTTTAGGCCCTAAATCCCAGTCCGCAGAGGTGGTCCTACCCCTTGTCCTGTTGTCTCCACACAACTCCCCAGGAGTACCACAAGCACTACGTGGTTTTCTCTCTTCCACACAACTGGGGTACTATGGAATACAAGGTCAGAGTCCTTCTAGAGGTTCTCAACTGGGGGTGACTTTGCCCCACTCCTAGTGAGCATTTGGCAATGTCAGGAAGCATTTTAGGTTGTCACAATTGGATGGGGGATATGGATGGCTGCTACTGACATCTAGTGGGTAGAGACATCCTACTGTGCACAGGACAGCCTCCCACCATAAAGAATTATCCAGCGGGAAGCAGATGTGGCTCAGGCGATTGGGCTCCCGCCTACCACATGGGAGGTCTGTGGTTCGGTTCCTGGTGCCTCCTAGAGAGGACAGCGACCTGGCACGATGGGCAGGTGCGGCGAGTTGACGCAAGATGATGCAACAAGAGATATGAAGAAAAACATGGTGAGAGACACAACAAAGCAGGGAGCACAAGTTCCCCGTGCCTCCTAAAGAGGATGGGCAGGATGGTGAGCTGACCAACAAGATGACGCAACAAGAGACGCAAGAGGAAAAACAGAACGAGAGACACAACAAAGCAGGGAACGGAGGTGGCTCAAGAGATTATTCGCTTCCCTCCCACATTGGAGGTCCCAGGTTCAGTTCCCAGTGCCTCCTGAAGAAACAAAAAAGATGAACAGACACAGCAAGTGCAAACAACTAGGGGTTGGGGAGAGATAAATAAATCTTAAAAAAAAAGAATTATCCAGCCCAAAATGTCAGCAGTGCCAAGGCTGAGAAGCCCTGGCTCAAGCTGAATTCATTGAAAAGTTGACATTATCCCCCGAGGGATAAGATAACTTGAAGGGTCCCCTAGCCACTGATTACCACCTCAACTAGCTCGTGCTGCTATGGAGCAGAGCTGACGTATAGAATCTTCCCTGCCCTTTGCCTTGCCTGGCCTTCCTGCCTTATCCCAGCACTTCACCCCCACAACGCCCCATCCCAAGTGACCTGATGCCCCGAGGCCTTCATAAAGTTCCTCTTTCTGGAATGGTCTTTCCAAGCTTGCCTGTGAAACACTTCCTTGTTGTGTTTTAAACCTCGGGAACATTATGCTTAGATAAGCACAACACAAAACGACTCCATCTATATGAGATACCTAGAATGCGCAAATTCATAGAGACACAAAGTAGATTGCCGGTTACCAGGGGCTGCGGGAGAAGGAGGACTGGGGAGTTAGTGCTCAATGGCTATAGAGTTTCTGTTCGGGAGGATGAGAAAGTTTTGGTAATGTATGATGGTGATGGTAGCCCAACACTGTAATTAATGCCATTGAATTGTATACTTAAAAAATGGCAAATTTTATGTTATATATGCTATCACGAAATAAAATTTAAAAAAGAAACGCCTTACTTTTGGGGTGTAGCTTCCTAATGGGTATAGGATTTCCTTTTGGGGTGATGAAAATGTTTTGGAACTAGGTAGAGGTGGTGGTTGCACACCATGAATGTACAAAATGACACCACGAAATTTTATACTCTAAAATGGTTAAGTTTATGTTATGTGATTTCAATTCCATTTTAAAAGGGGAGGGTGGGAAATACCCTATCTAAATGTCCCTTCCTCTGGAAAGACTTCCCTAACCCGCCCCTCCTCTGTGCCTCCTGATTTTCTTTGTGCTCCCACAGACCCACCTCATAGCACTTAATCACACCATGTGTTTTATTCACTGGGTACTTCTTTATCTTCCCCAGAAGAGACTGTGTGTCTTGAGGACAGGGGCTGTCTTAATTCATGTTTGTATTCCCCAGTACAGTGAACTTAGTAGGTGCTCAATAAATGTTGGTAGGGGGCTAGAGATAAATGGAAGGATCCAATTGCCCTATATTAAAGTGCAGTGGATATTTTGCTTGGAAATGAATGTTGTCAGATGCTCTTGACTCATCATTAACCACTGGCTCACTCACAGCCGCCAGGCCTTTCAGTATTTTTTCCCTGCAGGCAGTGAGGTAAATAGACACCTTGGTACCTTGATTCTCCACAACAGTTTGAAGACAATCCTGGTGCAGGACTGCACTATCATAGGAGAGTTACCACCAAGGAAAGCCCCTTTTGTGGAACTCAGCTGCTTGGTGGTCCCATTAATCAGTGGTGAACCATCCCTTCCATTTTGGAGCAGGCAGGACTTGGGCCAGTGAGAGAAATGGAGCAATTTGATTATAGTATCTATCAAAATTGTAAATGAAAAAGCCTTATGCTAAATGAAAGAAGCCAGGCACAAAAGGTCACATATTGTATGATTCCATCTATATGAAATGTCCAGAATTGCTAAATCCATAGAGACAGAAGGCAGATTTGTGGTTGCCAGGAGCTGAGAGGAGGGGAAATGGGGAAAAACTGCTTAAAGGGTAATGGAAATATTTTGGAACTAGATAGTGGTGATTGCACAACATTGTGAATGTACTAAATGCCACTGAATTGTTTGCCTTAAAATGGTTAATTTTATGTGAATTTCACCTCAATAAATTGCTTTTTTAAATGATGAAAAGGAAAAAAATCAAATGCACATACCGTTTGAGCAATTCCACTTATAAGAATTGATCTTATAGATGCAAAATTCTATATACAAGGATATTCAAACCAGCTTTGATTCTTAAAGGAAAAAAAAAAGCCTGTAAATAACCTAAGTGTCCATCAGTAAGGATATACCCAAATAAATTATAGTAAATCTATATCCCGAATACTGTGTATGAACATATATTTCCTTTTCTCTTGGGGTGGAATGGCAAAATCATTTCACAGGTGGACAAATATGTATAGAATATGTGTAGAATATCAAGAAAGATAGTCAAGAAAATGGTATGAACACTTGCCTCTGGGGAGAAGAATGGGAAGAGTGGAGGTCAGAGATGGGAAGGACCCTTTGGTTTTTCACTCTGCATATATTGCATTTTAAATTTTTCTAAATTATGTTTTATAAAAGAGAATGGGGGTTGGCAGATGTGGCTCTAGCAGTGGAGCGCCTGCCTCCCACATGGGAGGTCCCGGGTTTGGTTCCTGGTGCCTCCTGAAAAAACAAACAATAAACAAGCAAAACAAAAAAACCAACTCAGGGAAGCCCATGTGGCTCAGTGGTTGAGCGCCAGCTTCCCACATACGAGGTTCTGGGTTCAATCTCTGGCTCCCGGTATCACAAAAAAAGAGAATGAGTTGCTTTGAAAATATCAGTATTGAAAGTATGTTTTTAATGGCTGGATGGAGACTGTTCTGTTTAGTCAAAAGCACTTCAGAAACTCCACTGGTAGGAAATTGAAACACTGAACCAATAATGGAGTCGTGAGCATTTTACATCGCATCATATTCAATCATTTATGGCAGTGTGCGGATGGTGATGATGATGTCTGGGCCATGGCTCCTCCAAGACACCATCAAGCAGAAATACTCTTCCAGCTTTTTCATTCTCTCCCTCTTCCCTGTTGAAGGTGACCTATACAAAGAGAACCCAAAAGGAGCCCTCCCAGTTTCTCAAAAAAGGTTTGGTTGATTTTCCTTTACACAAACTGCTTTCTGCTTCTGCACTGCTTCCCACCTGGGACATGATTCTGGTTTGTGGGTGTTGTGCCCTAGGTAGGTGCGTGCCTCATCCCAGTTCACGTCCTTTAAAGAAAGTAATGGAGAATTAACAAGAAACCCTGTATCTTTTAAGACCTCTTTGTGACTCTATTCTGGTCCTGTTCTTTGATCCAACCTACTAATTAGTTCATAAAATTTTCACATAAACTAAAATTCATCTAATAGGCTGAGTTCTATCAGATTAATATTTAACTCCAAGGAAACATGGACGTTTGTCTTAAAGAAGTTATTTATTCCAGGGGAGGATCTATATTATTATTTTGAATGTCATTGATTATGGCATGAAATTTTATCCCAGCCTAAAACTCCCTGCATTCCTCTCTTGAAAATGGCAGCTTCTTATAAATTAATCCACTGGTTCAGCATCCAAGCTTTTTTAAATTACTTTTTTCTGACAAAAGTAAAATGTGTTTATTGTAGAAAATATGGATCAAATAGAAAAACACAGAGAAAATAAAAATTATCTATTTCCCCAACATTTTATGATGATGATGACTAACACTTTGTATGTTTTCCATTATATAAATGCCTTAACCACTTATATGTGTAATTTTTTTTTACAGAATTGGGATCATATGGTGCATATTGTCTTGTGACCAGATTTTTTTAGTGTAATAAAACACAGGCAACCTCGCGTGTCTCTAAGTGATCGTATACAGTATACTGGGTAATAGCTACATTGAAATTTGTCATGCAGACTCACAACCCCATTTGTTTAATCATACAAACATAACCAACACCCTATTTTTTAAAACTATAAAGTGTTCAAATTTTTTATGACATTATAAATAACTGCAACACTTGAGTTTTCTTTTTTAAAAATCTTGAAGGAGAGTAGGTGTAGCTCAGTTGTTGAGTGCCTGCTTCTCATGTATGAGGTCCCGGGTTCAATCCCTGGTACCTCCTTAAAAAAAAAGAATCTTGAAAGCAGGATACGTTCTGCCAACTCCCTGCCTACTGTTATGTCTACAGCCTTCTGGTTTTCATCTGGGTGTTCATTTTACCAATTGGGCCCAGTTGTGCTCTCAATTAGCCCTGAGAAATGTCTAGTAAATTTCTTGAACTGTGAATGTGAAAAGAGAGCCCAAGAAGCATGACTTCAGAGGGCAGAGAGTAGCAACTCACCCATTTAGGTGAGCTAGGAATAGTTTTCATGGACACAAGGTGTGGGGACAAGACTGAATGACCTCCTCCTCGAGATCTCATGGTCTCCCGGTGCAGCATATTCTAGGGAACAGTTCACCTCCTGTCTGTTCGTTACTGCAGTGGTTCTCAATCCTTGTTGCATGGAGATTCTGATCTAATTGGACAGGCGTCAGAATTTTTAAAAAGCTGTTTAGGTGATTCCAACCTGCAGCCAGGCTTGAGACCTTTGCAGTTTGGCTGCATAGCCTACAGCTTGGAGCACTGGCCTTGGATCACTGGCCTTGGTGCTGAAAACTACCAGGTCACAGGCTCCTCTCAGGGAGTCCCCACTTTCCACCTGGCTCTGCCAAAGTGGTAAGCAGCTGTTTCAAAATGCTGATGAATGGGAGAAAGACGGAATCCCAGCTCTCTCCAGGTGATGAGACTGAAAGACCAGCATTTCACCGCAGCCACATCCACCTCCCCAGACAGCCAATTAGCCACAGAAGCAGCAGACACTGCCTAAAGGAGTCTTTTCAGGACTGAACTTTCAATGCCCAGTAACACATTAGGCAGCTAAACAATACTATATTCACATCAAACAAAAGCATGTTGCCTTGGGTTGCTGTATTTTCTTCCCAGAGAAAGGGGGCCTCGCCGTGGACCTGGAGCTGGGTAGCACCTGGATGGGTGAAGAGAGAGGGGCATGTGCGGCATTTTGGGGAGGCAGCCAGCTGTGGAGGAGGGGGGAGCATTAGACTCAGAGACAGAAGACATGGGTTTGACTCTCATCTCTACTTTTGCCTAGCAGCATGAGCTTGCAATTACTCTAGCTAATGGCCAAATCCTTCTGTATAAAATGGAAATAAAGATGGCTGTGCTAATTATGTTGCAGGGCTGTTGCCAGTATTACGTGAGGGATGGTCATAAGTATATCACCAAAGTCAGGGATGTGGGGCTGTCCTGAGAGAAAGATTTGTGTGTCCTAATGGTCAGAAACCAAGTTTTTTATGCCTCTTGAGTCATCGCTCTTGCTGATGTGGGATCATTGGTGGGGAGAAGACTCAAGCGGCGCCAAGCAGCCATCTCCAACTATGAGAAGGGCAGCCAAGGTGAAGAAAGGAGGGCTATATTTGGTGTGGTGCCAGGGAGCAGACAGGTAGAATCCCCATAACTATCATTTTGCAATAAGTCTTGATATCTGGTAGTATAAGCCTACAGATTTGTTCTTCCTCAAGATTGTGCTGGTTATTCTTGGTCGTTTGCATTTTTATATAATTTCAGAATCAGTTTGTCAGTTTCCAAGAAAAACCTGCTGCATTTTGATTGGGATTACATTGAATAGATAGATCAATTGGAAAGGAATTAGCATTTTTATAATACTGAGTCTTCTGATCCATGTACATGGTATTTCCCTCCATTTATTTGTTCCTTGTTAATATTTCAGTGCTGTTTACTGGCAGATCCTGATATCTGTCTTATCAATGTCATTATGGACAGAGCCCCTTTCCTTTTGCTTCCTATTATTGGGGACAATGAGCAGGATATAAATCTGTAGACTTGCAACTGGTTTGGGGAGATGCTTTTATATTAGGGTGGAAGGCAATGATGTCAATTTTCCATTCGCCAGTGGTCATGGCTGTGTTTCCTTGGATACCACATGATTTAAATATTTATACACTTTTGTTATTTGTAAAATGGGGAGACAAATCCCTAATTAATGGGTTGTCAGGAGGGTCAAATGAGATAATGTATGTGAAAGTAACTGGTACATAGTTTGTGTTCAATAAATTTTAGTTGAATGTAAATCTATTGATGCAAAACAGATTCTGGGGGAAGCGGGTGTGGCTCAGTGGATAGAGCCCCCGTTTACCATATGGGAGGCCCGGGTTCGCGCCCCGAGGCCTCCTTGTGAGGGCACGCCGGCCTGAGCGGTGCGGTGGGCTGATGCAGCAACCTCACGGCAGGA
>JAQZBX010107446.1:0-10651 GCA_029593785.1 Cabassous unicinctus
AGAATAGGAACTTCTAGCCATAAGTTAAAAGTTAACATCCTGGAACTAAAAGTGCTTATCTAAAGTCTATATTATGCCTGCAATCTTGCTTAGCTATAGAAAGAATGCTTACGTAAACTTTACATAACTAAAGAAGGAATGCTTACAAGCCTGCCCAAAGAATAGTATATAAAAACTGAGCTATCCTACATTGAAGAAGGAAAAAGAAGAATAAAGATATATACTTCGATTCTCACTCAACTTGGTGTGCGACTCATCTTTTCTCGCCGACGCCCTTGACCACCTTCAGTCTTGCTCCCTCGTGCCTCGGCTGGACCGCGGCAGGGTCCCAGTTGATAGCTGTTTTGATTGATTACCCCACCCATCAATTCCCCAAGGGGGGCCAGTGATAAGATCCCTTGAGAATATCTGTGGCTTTTCCTTGATTCTGGATGAAATCTTCTAAATGAGAGATTCTCATGGGATTCTTCCAGCAGCCTTCTTATGGGGTCTTTCCCTTGGGATTTCCAGGTGGAATTCCATGGCCATGTGTTTCATGACCATATTTTTCTGCCAGGGTTTAGATTATTCTCATTCCCTAAACTAGCCTGTTTCAGTGATATCAAGCCATCACTGGCTGGGAGAACTGCAGGAGTATTGAACAGAAGATTTGGCAGATACCTTTATTGTTTTAGGGGTCATGGTGACCAATCTAGCAAATAAATGGAGAGGCACCATACATGACATTGGGGCCTGGTTAAAATGCACAAGGGAGTCCAACAACACTGAAATCCACCCCCTTAGTGTATGGCTTTAGGGATATGTCCACCATAGTAAGGCACGGTTTGTGGCCAAAGTCAAGACTATGCCTCACAATCTTGTATGATATGAACTAGTTTAGAATATTTAATAGGGGTACTTAGTGCCTTAACTAGAGACCACTCTGTGGCAGCTCCTTTATGGCCATTCTTTTTTGGGGGGTGTAGCCATAGGGTTGCTTCTTTATCAGTTTTAGGGCTGGGTTAGGTGTCATACGGGTGCTAAAAAAAATTCTAGAGAGCTATTAGGTTATACATAAAGAACAAAGCATCTCAGGATTTAGAAATACCAATCAGAGATTGGAGCCCACGAATAAATGTGACTCTGAATGAGCTTACGATCTAGGCCTTCATTTCCTTAAGTAAAGCTATTTGTTGAGATTATTAGCTACAACATACAGTAGAAATTATTTCATTTTACTTTTCCTTTTTCACCAAGATTATGTTAATCAACAGGCAAAACATCATAAAAAATGTTGACTTGCATTTCCTTTAATGTCCCTTTTTGTTAACAATAGAGTGACTGCATGCTCTTTAGAGAGGCATCAGAACAAAACAGTGTAACTGATAAGAGATTTTGTTTTTTTTCATAACATCTCATTATCTAAGAATAACTAAAACTATAGCCAACAATATTATCATGCAGATCAGTATAGACTAGACAGTGAGTACTTTAAAAGTCTTTAAGAATTTTTTATACAATCCCCAAAATATATACATTAATTACACATTTAATTCCTTCTTCAAGGTTTCTCTTTCCAAAAGAGATTGTGTACCACAAAGAAAGTTCAACATACAGAAAGAAATTTTTTCAGTAAATTTAAGAAAACTTAAGGTTCCCAATAAAATAAAGATCATCTTCTCACTACCACTACCTTAATATAATCAACCTATAGCAATTTGATATTGTTTATGAATTCCAAAAATAGATATTGGATTATGTTTGCAAACTGGTCTGTTCCTCTGGGTGTATTAGACTATATTACCTTTAGAGGTTTCACTTTTACTTGATTAAATTATGATTTGGGCTTTGATTGGGCCATGTCAGTAGGACATTGAGTCCCTGTCAGGGGATGGGGCTCAGAGAAAATGACACAGCAGAGGAAAGAGTTGGAGCTTTGATACTGGAGCCCAGGGGACAAAGCCAAGCCTTAGGAGGAAGAGAAAGGCTGAACCCTCACAGAGACCGGCAGCCATCTTGCTCCAACACATGGCAACAGACCTTGGTGAGGGAAGTACTTATGCTTTATTGCCTTGTAACTGTAAGCTTCTACCCCAAATAAATACCCTATATAAAAGCTAACAGATTTCTGGTACTTTGCATTAGCACTCCTTTGGCTGACTAACAAACACATTTATTGGAACATTAAATTCCCCACCTTAGGAATATATTACTTTTAATAATGTAGGTGATTCCTTAAAACTTCAGACAGGTAAATGTAATATGGATTTTTACACATATTAAGGGTATATATTTTAGCACCTCACTTCTTATAAGGTGAAAGAACAAATTATTTCCAACCATTTGTAATTGAATATATCTTTAAGGGTTTTATTAGAATTTTAAAGGTTCTCAGGCCTGAAATTTATATATTAACAGATGTCTATTTATCACAGTGACAAATAAGTTAGTAAAATAGTTTGGAAAAGACAACTTCCAAAATAGCAGTGGAAAAATGTAGATGAGGCATTTAAAAAAAACTATGTTACTTTAACCGAGAGAGAAAGTCAAATTTTAGTTTTGCATCAGTACATCATTCAGTAAACAAATCTTAGCATAGATCATAATAGATGGAGGACAGTTTGCTTTTTGTTTTGTTTGTTTTTTGCTATAAAGTTACTTTTTCTTATTAATATTTACTCCTAAATTTCTACTTACTAATGATTTCCCAGAATCAGTTATTTGCATTGTAATCTTTCAGTATGGAAAATGCTTTTACAAACTTCCCGTGACCATCCATAACCACATAGACTAATTACTTCATCTCAAGACAAACTTCACCTTTAAATCAGCTTACTGAATTACAATCAGGAATAAGCAAAATTCACTTCCATTAACCCTTCTACAACTTTCCATATACATTCAAGTCTTGTCTTACATATTTCCACCCTGATTTTATGAAAACCAGCCACCTTATCTTAGGACAAAATGCATTCTCTTAAACAAACTGTCATAAACTTGTACTTCTTTCATATCCATTTAAGTCTTGTCTTATATCTCATTCTGTTCTGTGAAAAACTAGTCATTTCAATTTTAGGCAAAACACTTATTTTTAAAAGACATTTGTAACAATTCCATTAACCAAAAACTTACAATGTTTATCATCTTAAAAATTTAGCAGACTTAATGCTACCTTATTACTATCCATATAAACCTGGGGAGATTACACCCAAGTAGAATAAAATCAAAATAATGATAGTTTATGTAAGAAGTGTTTTCCTTTTTCTTTTCCTCTGTAGGCTAAAGCTTCTTTGTTTTCATAATGCCTTAAAATTATGAACAACCTCAGAAACATACTATCAGGTTCTGGAGAATATGTCATAATTGTTTTGTTTTAATCACAATTTAGAAAAACCTTTTCTTAGCTATCAAGGACTTTTTCTTTACTTACTGAAATTTGGTCATTAGATTATTTCCCTCTCCTCAAAGCTGGTAAAATTTAATTGGAGAGTTACAAAACAGATTACACAAAAGAAGGTTTATTCTGTCCTTTAATTTCCAGGCCTAGTAGACAGAATTCTAAGTTAAACTCACATCTCCCCTACCTTTCCTCACCCAGCCCATCCCCCATAGTCTCCAAAACTAGTTTTAATGAGTCACTAGAATTCAGTCAAGTTTAGAAGAAAACTCTAGGGACAGAGTAGACTGTAGAAAGATTATAGAAGAAGTCAGAACAAGCTTTTTGGTTTCTATCCTTTCAATTGTTTTTTTAGTCAGGTATTATATGACTTTTTATCCTGTTTGGCATTTCTAATGTGGGTTCCAGGAGTATTTGTATACTTATATAAGCACTTATTTAATTTTTGGCAACTTGAACAGAACTCTTTTAAGAATTTTGTTTGTTTGCCTGTTTTTTGTTTATTATTATTGAAATAATGAAAATGCTCTAATAATGATTGAAGTGATGAATGCACAACTATGTGATTATACCAAATAAAAGTGATTGTACACTTTAGATGAATTGTATGCTTTATTAATATGTACCAATAAAATTGATTTGAAAAAATAGTGCATATATAAGAATTTCTTCCTCTGAAACCAAAGAAATGTACATTAATGTTACAAGATGTTACTATCAGGGTGATATTTGGGCAAAAATACAACCAAAGCAAGTTATGAACAGTGGTGTAAAATAATATATTAATAACCTTTCAACTATAGTAAAAAAGGAAGTATGCTAAGTGAAAGAAACTAGACAAAAAATACTACATCTTGTTTAACTCCATCTATACAAAATGTATTATTTGTATAATTATAGAGACAGAAATTGATTAGCAGTTATTTATGGCAGGAGAAGGATAGAAAGTGTGAGAGGTGACTATTAAGAGGTAGGGGATTTTTGCTTGTTTATGTTTTTTTTAATTTCTTTCTTCTTTCCTCTTTTTTGTGGAGTAATGAAAGTGCTCTAATATTGATTGAAGTGAAATATACAGAACTCTGTGATTATACCTAATGCCATTGATTATACAGTTCAAATAGATTATGAATACATTTCAATAAAACATTTAAAAAAAAAACAAAAAAGATTTTTCATTTGTTAATTTGATATTACCATCTAGTGAAAATATACACCCAAACAAACACAAGAAGATTTAGACATACCAACAGAAACATAAAACTCACTAATATGACTTATAATTCTCACTGCTTTGGTATGGCTGTCTCCAATCTCCATCATTTCACATCTCTGGGTTTTACTGCTTTTAAGATCTCCTCTAGGATCAGTGTTGCCTGTAATATACAAGCTTGTTTTTGGAAACAATTTTATTAGTAACCAGCAACCACTTAGGAATACTTGAGCAGTATAAATGCAGTTAAACACTAATTTAGCAATTTAGACAGACATTTAACATTCATATGTTCTGGATTACTCTTCAGAAGTACACTTAACAGACAGACTTGAAGTTCAGGAGTAAGCTATTGATTCAAAACTGAAAATTGTTTTTAACGCCTTGATAAACATTCTGATCAAAATAAAATGTGACTAAAACTTAAAACATTGTCAAAATAACATCCCATTTAAAACTTTCCACAGTTTGAACAAGTATTGTGAGATTTCATATTGTAATGTGTTTTTCCATTCTGATGAATACAAATAAATTGATAATGTTAATTTTCATAAACACATATACTTTATCAATGCTCTTTGTCCTTTGAAGCACAGTTTTTTCCTCAACTTGGCCTTTAAGGAAAGCTGAGGGATTTTTCTTCACAGAACCATATGCCAGTTATTTTCCTCCTTCTTAATAAGTAGTTATTTTGTCTTAGGATAAAGTTACTTTCCTCTTCTTTAATAAAGAAAAAACATTCTGTATACCTGACATATTTAAGTTACCAAACTGATTTGGGTAGATGTCTCCTAGCAAACTTCTTACAACATACAATTACGATTAAGGTTAAACAAACTTATCAGAGTAATGTCTTAATTTGGTTGTATGCAAACATAACATTTCTTTATCTTAAATACCCAGTAGCATACATACTAGAACATGGAAAGCCATAAGGGTCTTCAGTTTACCATTTTATCAGTCTTTTAGAGTGCTATAATATGAAACATTTTCAAGGAAACACTTCTGAAACAGTTTTCTGTAGGCTAGTTGGCAGGAGTGCTGGTTGCTATCAGGACCAAGCCATGATCAAATTGCAGGCTTACAGAAGACACTAGCATTTTTCTACTTTTTCTTTTTCTTTTATAGAATTGTTCAGTTCAAAAGTTATTAAAGTTTAACAGCACCAATTTTATTAAGGTGGCTATCAAGATCAGACTAGAATTAACATGGAAACAGAACAGAGAACAAGAATGTTGCTGAGTTTTTCCACTTCTCCAGTAGTTAAACTAATTCCACTTGTGATTTCTTTTACAAAACAAATCCAATTACAAGAAAGTGTTGAATTCTAAAGACTCCTTTTTAAGTTTGCTTTTCAGTGTCATCCAATTTATATTTTGGCCAGGCAACATTGCAATAGAAAATCATTTTCTTTTCTTAAGGGGGTTTTCTCTGAATTTATACCTATTACCTAATATACAACTCAAAAGAGACATAGCCAACACATGCTGAGAGATTTCTATGGCTAAACAACAACAACAAAAGTCACAAACAGGAGCTCTTTAAAATCAACAGTCTCCCCCAACTTCAAAGCAAAAAAAATGTGATTAATCAACAAGGGAACCCCAAATCTGAGATCATGGATAATGGGATAAGGGGACTCAAGCCCACCAGGCCCATATTCATAAGCTCAGATCAACTCAAATTCCACAATCCCCTTAGTATGAATATGAGTACACCACCAAAGTTAACAGAAGAGAGAGTTTTGCACACTTACCTACCCCAAGGAAAGTCTCAGCTTCAGAATCACCTTAACACAAAGTACCCAGTGTCTGCCCATGGTAGAAACCTCACTGAGAATCTCCATCCTCAGACCTCCAGGGAACTCCCCAGGCAGCTCCAAGGCATGGAGCCAAGTGATCCAGGGAAGTCCCACAGCCAATGAGAAACTGATCATGGCTGCTTTAGAGAGCTGTATCCAATAGCCTCATGGCTCCTGGCTGACCCACCAAAATTTCTTACAGTACTCATGGTTATTTCCAATACAAAGACCTACCTGATCAGGCACTACAAATAAGAAGTCTCTCAGTAAGAAGGTGATTTATTGTAAATGCACAAGCAAGGAAGTGGGAGAATCTTCCCCAAAACCAGTTCAACTAGATCTGGGGAAGGTATTTGAATTTCTCATAGCTCCTTAAGAAAAATTTAATTAATTTTTAATAAGCACTAGTGATAAAACCAATTTCAGTCCAGTTGAGACAGCTTATCCAAGAAGACAAGCAAACCATGCTAATCAATATATATCTGTTTTTCATTTTGTAATACACCCCTATATAAAATGGAATCTTAATGTCAGCCTATTAAAATATTTTCTCACTTGCTTCTGCATTAGCCTTAACCCTATGTGACATTCCCCTTATTATTCTGAAAAAAAAAAGGACAGACATTTGAAAGGGGGTGTAGAGCAAGTTTATTGAACTAAGCTAGTATTAATGTGAAGCAGTTTCAAAAAAGGTTTCCGTTCAAAAGGTTGAGCTGGGATAGAAGCTTATATGGTTGCTTGAGACAAAGAGAAGGTTTAGAGGAATGAGAACGTATGAGGAGGACATGAGTTAGAGAATTATGATGGGTATATGAGCTGTGTGAACTGTGAGGGGGATGTGGACTGTCTAGGGAAGGTGTCATTGAGTCCCAGGTCTTTAATTAGTAAGCAGGATGTTGGTGTGAACTTGTGGCCATCTGGTGAAGATCAACAGACTTTGCTAGTGTCAGCATAGTTTCTGTGTTACAGTTCCCCTTTCTGGCAGTGGCAGGGGTCTTTATTAGCACTATAAAGGATCACTGGTATGTCAGCATCGTTCAGTTAGCCTCCTTTTCTTCTTTGTAATACCCTGGATATAATGGAAGCTCAAACAAATCAAGATGGCTAGTAAAATCATTTATCATTCCTATTTCACATTCTCTTCTTTCAGTCAAGGGAGTCCTCTGATTCCTCAAAGACCAAGTATGGCTAGTTTGAGGCTCTATAGTTTGATACCCTAAAGCTACAGGGGACAGAAGAAAGAGTTTGGTGACTTTGAGGTGTTGTGTGATGAAGTTGGGTATGATGTGGATGAAAATGGGTCCTAGGAGTAGGATGATGATTAGTATGATTAGTGGTGAGGCTACAGAATACAACCAAGAGGAGTTAGGAAGAAATGCCTTAATTGTTTCCCATATGTCTCTTGGTTGCTGGTTTATGTTGTGAAGCCATTCAGCTTGTTTGAAGATTTCCTGGATGTTGGTCTCGACTTGTCCATTGATCCATGAACAACAAGATGTGTTGGCAACAGCATAAATGCCTCCTTCTTCTACCAGTAGGTAATCTAAAGCTAATCAGTTGTCCATAGTTATGGCTGTGAAGGAATTGAGAAAGGTAGTTAGCCCTTGTGGGACTTGCCCCATTTCTTGAGCTATGGCTTGAAGGGTGGCACTGAGGTTGTGGATGGCATATTCTTGGTATCTGAAACCTTTTCAGGTGGCTAGAAGTCTGAGTCTGAGACCCACTCCAGCAAGAATTAAACCAATAGCACTTTAATCTCAGTGGGACAGATTAAGTTATAAGTGTGGAAGTTGAGGTCTATTACACAGCTAACCGTGCATTGTCCACAACGCTCTGGTTCAGTGAAAGGCAAGGAAATGCTATCGAAGCATTTCCTTGCTATCGAAGGCAAAACCTGAGGGGTGACAGAAAAGTCTCTGTTCTATGAAGAAATCTGAAACATTTATGATGGTCAGTTTGACTTTGGTGAGGATGGTTGAACAAGGTTTGGGCTAGTTTGAGAGTGGTAAGGGGGCACCTTCTGGACCAGGGGGAATCCTATTGACTTATTGAGCATTGCCAATGGTTTGACTTTCTGGATTGGTGTTGAAGGCAAAAACTTTTGTTCCATAAACAAACAGCAGAAGAGGGTTTGGTCAGAGGGAGGTGGAAAGAGATTCCAAAGGAACGTGAAATGGGGCCTTTTTTGGGAGGTGAATCACTGGATCATACTAGGGACTCCCATTGGGAAAGATTGGTGCCGGAAAGATTAGGGAGGGGGTATTAGTCAGCCAAAAGGGTGATGATGCAAAATACCAGAAATCTGTTGGCTTTTATAAAGGGTATTTATTTGGGGTAGAAACTTACAGTTACCAAACCATAAAGCACAAGTTACTTCCCTCACCAAAATCTGTTGCCATGTGTTGGAGCAAGATGGCTGCCAATGTCTGCCAAGGGTACAGACTCTCTGGGTTCCTCTTTTCCCAGGGCTTGTTTCTATCTGGGTTCAGCTGCCCTGCTCTCTCCACAAGGCCAGCTGTAGACTATTAGGTGACCAGCTCTGTGTCTTTCCCTGGGACTTGGTTCTCTCTGAGCTCAGCTACTCTGTTCCTCTGTGTGCTTACTTCCCTGGCTCCAGCTAAAAACTCCAACACCAAAACTCCAACTCTCTTCTCTGCCATGTACTTTTCTCTGTGGGTCCCCACCCACCAAAGGGTTGGGGACTCAACATCCTACTGATGTGGCCCAATCAAAACCCTAATCATAATTTAATCACACTCAGGTACAGACCAGTTTGCAAACATAATCCAATATCTATTTTTGGAATTCATAAACAATGCTAAACTGCCACAGAGGGGTATTCCATAAATGAAGGATTGGGCTACCTGAGGGTGTATGACAAACCCAGCAGTTTAAGAAATTATGCCCAGAGGCAGTAATTTGGGGCATGTTAAGGATAAGATTGGTTTTTGAACCACCCTTGCATACCTGGGATAAAACCCACTTGATCATGCTGCATAATTCTTTTAATGTGCTTTTGGATTCTGTTTGCAAAAATTTTGTTTAGAATGTTTTGTATCTCTATTCATTAGAGATATTGGTCTGTAAATTTTTTTTATTATTATCTCTATCTGGTTTTGGTATTAGGGTGGTGTTGGCTTCATAGAATGAGTTTGGTAGTGTTCTTTCCTGTTCAAATTATTGGAAAGCTTGAGAAGATCGCTATTATATTGTCTTTGAATGACTTGTACAGTTGAACTCTGCAGCCATCTGGTTCTGGGAATTTTATCTTTGTGAGGTTTTTGATGACTGTTTCAATCTCTTCACTTGTGATTGGTTTGTTGAGGTCTTCTATTTCTTCTAGGGTCAGTGTAGGTAGTTTGTGTGTGCATTATTCAGTCAAAGGGGTACTGATGCAAAATAACAGAAGTATGTTGGATTTTATAAAGAGTATTCATTTGGGGTAGAATCTTTCAGTCACAAGGCCATAAAGAGTAAGTTACTTCCCTCACCAAAGTCTTTTGCCTTGTGTTGGAGCCAGATGGCTGCCAGTCTCTGCAAGAATTCACCCTTCTTCTTCCTCCTAAGGCTACATGGTCCCAACTTCTTTGAATCTCAGCTGTAGGCTAGCATAAGGCACATCTCTCTCAGTGGAGTTCATTTATTTCTGGGCTTTCTCAGCTGTTCAGGTCCCTGGTCTCTTCAGCTGCAAATTACCAGGTGAATGGCTGTGCTCTCTCCCTGGTGCTCCAGTGTCCAAAAGTAAACTCTCTTTTTAATCCTTCTCTGTGTATTTTCTCCACCGTCTTTGATTGAGCATACATTTATATAGCCCACAAAGGGTAGGGAGCAGGTACTCAAACTGAGTTGCCCTAATGACGTGGTCAAATAAAAGACAAAATTTTGATTTACTAAAGTAAAAGTGAAACCTTTGAATCTAATACAATCTAATAAGCCCAGAGGAACAGTCCAGTTTACAAACACAATCCAACATCTATTTTTGGAATTTATAAACAATATCAAACTGCCACAGCGTGTTTCTAGCGATTTGTCCATCTCCTCTACATTGTCTAGTTTTTTGGCATACAGTTTTACATAGTATCTTCTTATGATCTTGCTTATTTCTGCAGGGTCAGTGATAATGTCCCTCCATTCACTTCTGAATTTATTTATTTGCATGTTCTCTCTCTCTTTCTCTCTCTCTCTTTGTCAATTTTGTTGCTCTTCTCAAAGAACCAACTATTGGTTTTGTTGGTTCTCTCTCTCTCTCTTTTTTTTTTTTTTT
>JAQZBX010107447.1:0-10654 GCA_029593785.1 Cabassous unicinctus
ATATATATATATATATATAAAATAACATTTATGTCAGCAAATGTACATATTGGCATATATATTTATATATCATTTTACAAATATTGGTTTGTATTGTGAAAAATTTGATTTTTACCCACAATAAAAAAAAGAATGTATACCATGCTGTTTGGGATGCAATGCACTAAAGATGTCTGTTAGGTCTATTTCATTTATCATATTATTCTACTTATCTGTTTATTTATTTATCCTCTGCCCAGATGTTCTATCCAATACTGAGAGTGGTGTATTGAACTCTCCAAATATTACCATAGAGACATCTATTTCTTCCTTCAGTTTTGCCAGTGATTACCTCATATTTCTTGGGACATTCAAGTTAGGTGCAAAAATATTTAATATAGTTATTTCTTATTGGTGAATTACACCTTTTGTTAATATATAATAAACTTCTTCATCCTGTATAATAGTTTTACATTTGAAATCAATTTGTCCATTATTAGTATCACTACTCTAGCTCTTCTTTGATTATTATTTGTGTGAAATAACTTTTTCCAACCTTTCACTTTTAACCTGGTTGTGTCCTTATAGCTGAGGTGCATCTCTTGTAGACAATATATAGATGGCTCATATTTTTATCCATTCTATCAGTCTGTGTTTTTTGATTGGGGAGTTCAAGCCATTAAAATTCTATGATATTACTGTGAAGGCATTACTTCATTCATTTTGTCCTTTGGGTCTCTGTTGTTTTATTGTTTTATTGTATTTTTACCTTGTAATTTACCCTTTATAATAATCTTCATTTCTATACTCTTCAACTCTTGCCCTTATTTTTTTCTTTTCAGGCTACAGCACTCCCTTTTGTATTTCTTGTAATTCTGGTCTTTTGGTAACATATTCTATCATGTTTTTTTTGTCTTTGAAGATTTTGAACTCACCCTCAATTTTTAAGGACAGTTTTCTTGTAGACAGAATTCATGGCTGGCAGTTTTGCTCTTTCTGTACTTTAAATACATCATACCAGTTTCTTCTCACCTCCATGGTTTCTGATGAAAGGTTGGCATTTAATCTTATTGAGTTTCCCTTTTATGTGATTCTTTGCATTTCTCCTGCTGATTTCAGAAACACCTGTCTCTGATATTTGTCATTACTTATTTTTTTCTTAAACAACAGGAATTTCTGCCAGGCATCCCAGCTGCTTCAGTGGACATCTAAGTCAGCCTAGCAGGAAAACCCCAAGAAAGAGGGCTGTGAATCCAAGGTACAATGTGAGCATGCCTGGTGGTGCCCAGCCCTTTGTTAGATGGACCAGAGGTCTAGTCCCTCACCCGCCACTCACCATGTGAGTTTCAAGGACACATGCCTACACTTGGCTTCCAACATCCCCCAGGTTAGGTATTCTCAGGTGATTCTGCTCTTGGGGTCTTGACCCTATCCCACCCTGCCAATCCTTGCTAAGGCCCTGGAAGGACCCGAAGCCTGTCAAAATACCATGCACAACACCATCACCAGCCCATGCCAGTTCCTGCCTAACCTCTCAAGTGGAACCACCAGTTCCCCTGCCATCCCAACCAGTGTGCAGCTGCTCAGCCCTGCTAGCCCTTCCATAGAAAACTCTCTGCCACCAAGCCTGGCCAGAGCCCCAATTTCCCAGCATGCTTGAACCAGCACACCAGGGGGGAAGCCGAGGCCTTGTTTTCCACCCACACACATGTACGTATCTCCTATAGTGAGGTGGATCCAGGCATCTAGGGAACCCTCACCTGGCTTTCCTCTCACCTTCCTTTCCATTGGGTCCACCCATCCCACCTATTATCCTCCCACCCATGTGACTGTGGCATTTCTCCTACTGGTTGCCCTTCGATGAACACAGCCCCTATCCTTTGTCAGGCTCCATCTAGTTCCTTGAAGCCCAATTGGGAACCACCCAATGCAGATAGCCAATAACTGCCTGGAAAGCTGGGCCTACAGGAACCCTGGGCACCAAGGTCTTGCCTGGCTTATCTTTGTATCTTCATGCAGCACACATTAACTGTCATTGGGTTTTCACTGCAACTAAGCAGTCTGAACCAAATTGGGGCTTAGATCAGCTCCACTATCATGGAAAACCTAAGCCAGAAGCCCAGGTGGAGACTTGCAGATCATAGGCATGGATGCAGGCCATCTGAAGATATCATCACCTGGGAAGAGATTCTCTCTGAGATAGAAATTGTGATGTCCTTGGACCCACAGATCACAGGGGTCTGGGATGAGAGGTGGGCTCTGGGGTCTCCCTGCAATTCCCCAAATGTCTGAGGCTGCCTGGGGCAGTGGGCAGAGCTTACACTCCCACCTCCTCTTCCTTTGCCATCTGAGGACAGTCTTCCTCTATGGGCTCTTAGGGCTTAGAGCTAAGGCCTTAAACATATAAATTCTTATTGTTCACCATGGCAATGTTTTCCAAAAGAGGGAAGGAATCATTATCAGAAAAGAGAGCTCTTGTCACAAGTTACTGCAGTACAATGTTACCTACCCCACCCCCTGTTATTTGGAGGTGTTCAACCCAAAGTCATACTTGTCAAAGAGCAAACTTGTCACTGGTCTTGTCTTTCTGACCATTTGAACATCAGACAGGAAAACACTACACATAGAGAAAAAGATACAGGAGCATTCCAAATCTTTCCTTTGGAGATTCCACCATGGCTATGTGCAGTTTGGTGGTCTGAAAAACCAATCTCAGAACTCCTGGCCTGTCTATGATGTCATGCATATGTGCCCTACTGCCTCAGCTTCCCCACAATCTGTGAGATGTACCCTGAACAAAGGATATTTGGGTCACTAGGAGGAGGCACTCCTCATGGTAAGTACAAATGTCTCCACTTATATGGTAACTGTTGTGAATTGTGTTTGTGACATGTAATGGGGTCAGACCAAAAGAAAAAAATATTTAGTTGGGAATTCTAGCCAAACACCATCCCTTAAGATGGTGATTTCTCCCAGTGATCATGACAAAAACTTCATGGAAGAATATCCAACTTCCTTTGTTCCAAATGCCTGCTCACTGTAAGTTCAGAGCTATCTTTTGTGCCTTGAAGTGTACTTGACATCAGGCCATAATGACCTGAGCATAAGTGAGGACTCTTTTCTTCCCAAAGAGCTTTATCTACACCTTGGTTTACAGATCCATCTCTTAAGAATCTAATTAAGCTGGGAACACTCTTCTAAATTTGATCTATTTAAGATGGTAAGGACAAATCAATACAAATTTCTAGACAAGGCATTGGCTATGTTTTATCTGTAAAGGGTAGATAGAAAAAAGTCTAGACTTTGTTGGTATTGTTTGTTCCTGTGCCATACTTTCTTTTCTTAGCAAGTCTTTAAAAATATATAAATAATTCTTAGCTTGTGGTTTGTTAAAAAGAAAAACAAAAAGAATGATGACAGGAAACTGTGATGCAAGGTGACATCTCAGAAAGAAAATAAAATGCCCTGAAAGAAAATAAAATGCCCATTTTCTTCTTTTCCATACGTCTCCCTAAAAGTTAAAGTGCACTGTGCCAAACCTCATGTTAAAATGACAAGCTCTGGTGTTCTAGAAATGTCTGTGTGAAATCCTGGAACTGGCTTAGTTGAGATTGGCTCCCATTGATAGACTTGTGCCTTCTTCTCAGGATCAAAGTCCATGGTCCCTCTTTGTCAGAGTTCCTTTTCTTATCTTCTTATGAGGCAGTCAATGTAATGAGAACAATGGAGCTTCTGGATTCTCATCCCAGACTGGCAACAGCTAGGAATTTAAGCACACCTGTATCAGTTTCTAAGGGGTAAAATGAAGCTATGAGACTCTTTTTACTCACTTCTTATCAATCTTCCATTTCCCCACCTAAGGAGTTGGTTTAGAAAAGATAACTATTAAACTGAGACCAGAAGAAATTAATATTCCTAGTTTACTCTTTGCTACAAACCAGGTTTTCCTGGGGAAAGAGCAGGCCCATTCTTATGGTCTTCCCCAACAGAGGCAGGGCAAACACATCAGGCTCCTGATCTTCTTTACCTTTCACTTCCTCCTTTCATCTTCATCAGGATACTTTGCCTTCTTTAATTTTTCTTCTTTTCCTTTTCTTTGAGCAACTCTTGCTCATAATCTGAACTGTCACTGTATTACCAGGAGTCATGGCCAAAGTCCAAGTGTTTAGTCACTTCCTCCAACATTGAGGAACTAATTCCAGGGCTTCTCCAAGTGCATCTCTGAATAATTTGTATCAAATTCCCAAGTGCACACTGAATGTCACTGTTCTATTCTCAGGATGGAGCCTGGGATGGTGAAACTCAAGTGTTTGGTGCCCCCTGTCCTGGACTGCCACAGACCTGCCAAGTGCTGCAGCTCCCCAGCTTTCTTGCCCCTAGTGATTCCCACCCCTGTATTGCCATAGCCCCAGATGCAGACAAACTCCTACTTTCCAAGGCCCAAAGCATCTCTGGGTGGCCTTTGGACCACACCAAGGGAGATGCATGGAAGCAGTATAGGGGTACCTGTATCAACCCAAACTCCAACCCCTGGATAGCCCCAAGATCCCCAATGAAAGTGCATGGTGGAACTGATCCAGCACACCCACCCAGTGTACCAGCTTCTCTGAGTCATGTGAGTTTGAATCTTGAAAGCACCCAGTGTGAACCTCTGGCATAGGCCAAGAAGGAAGTGACCTTATCAGAGAAAAGGATCAAAAATGCTGCAACCCTGATCAATGCTGCAACCCTGATCAGGTTGGGGGCAAAAGGAAGTGGCTGGAGATTCAGGTTGGGAGACCAGGGTGTACCCGATTGTGGCCAAGTCAGCAGCCTCAGATCCAGGCCTAAGATCTGAGCCTCTGCTCATGGGATTCTCAGAAGTCACAAAGGAAGGAGGAAAAAGGGAGGCAGAGGGTTTGACCCTTATAAGGGGGTTCAGGCCAAGGTGGAATGTGGAGTCACCTGAACAGTGCCCAGAAGCTCCCAAGTCCACCAGTGGAAGCAAGAGAGTGTGAGAAGTACCAGGAGATGGGGCATTGTGGTTACTCCTGGCCAGGAAACAAGTCTATCCTTGCCCAGTGTCCCCACAGCTCAACCAGGAACAATGAATCTGTGTCTTGCCCACTGCACTATTGGAGATCAAAGCTTCCTACCCTACCTCTCATAAGCAGTGGACACTAACCTCCAGGACCAGCAGGACCCCACTCTGACCCCACCCTGGCTTGAGTACTTCATTCTTCCTGTCCGTTGCACTTGCATGAAAAGCCACAGTCCTTAATGTCTCTTCAGATCACCTCTTTCCTTCTTTCTCAGGTCACCTGTTGACATCCTAGGCCCTCATACTCTGTGAAGGGATGTGGTGGGAGATATGTTCAGAGAGTGTGGGTGGATCTTAGCCTTTGGCCTCAGCAAAATGTGGCAGAGGTGACTGGAGGTAGTAGTGTGCTTGCCAATTGGGCTGTGCTGGGGTTGGGCTTGCAGAGGGTTCCTGAGGGAAAATAAATCAAACAAATCCAGCTCCATCCTTCAAACCCCCTTCCCTTAAGAGATTTCCTGGGACTGCTGAAAGGCACAGCCCTTAAGAGGAAGGGTGGACCTTTATGAAGCCTCCAGGTCCCTGCTGTGGTATTGTGGAGCTGATCGATTCCTCTCCCTCTGTACACACACCTCCAAACCACACAAAAAATTTCAGGCTTTATTCATACCCTGTAGCAGCATCTCATCTCTGCCAGAGTTGTAGACAGGACTCCCAGCATGTGAGGGCACAATCAGCTAAAATTTGCACTCCACATGTGTCCAGGAGCCCTTCAAGAGTGCCAGAAACCTGGGGACTCAACCAGAAGGGCAATAAGTACTGGAAGGCAAAAAACCACCAGCCCATGTGGGCAGTTGAACTCTTTGGGGTAACTTAGATCCCACTTCATATTCATGCAGGCCTGGTCTGCCCACAATTATCTCAGTGCTGACCCATTATCCATGTGGTCCTAGTCTGCCCACCCTCTCCTCAGTCCTTTGATTTCTACTTCTTCTCAAATTCAGGGGAAAATTTTAACTTCTTTCTTTTTGTTTTTATTCTCCTCTTGTTGTTTGTACTCACTGTCTGCTCTGTGTCCATTCACTGTGTGTTCTTTCCATGTCTGCTTGTCCATGCCTCTTTTCTTCTTGTCTTTCTATTTAGAAGGAGTTGGAAACTGATCCCAGGGCTCCCAGTGTGGGAGAGTGTCACTCAATTGCTTGAACCACCTCATCTCCCTGGTCTGCTGTAGATCTCAGTCTCTTCTCTTCATCTCCCTTTGTTGCATCATCTTGCTTTGCCAGCTCTCCATGACACAGGCCATCATCTCTTCATGGTAGACAGTAGCACAATTGCTTGAGCTATGTCCATTTACCAGGGAAAATTTTATTTCTCTCAAGTTATTTCACTAAAAAGTCTCCCACTTAAAATATGGGCAACTGTGAATATTTTGAGTCAGGGAGATGGATGGGGAAATAGGAAGGGATATTTGATACCTGAGATCAAATACTTCCATGCCAAACGTTACTGTTTTATTGAGCTTAAAGCTAAGACTATGCCTGCTTTATGTTGCACCTAGCAATAAGAACTGCTATGAGACTTCCGACTGACCTGAGAAATAGAGTATCATAAGAGGATACTTTGAAAAACTGTATGCCAACAAAATGGATAATTTAGAGGAAATGGACAAATTCACAGAAACACACAAGCAGCCTAAATTGATGAAAGAATAAATTGATGAGATCAACAGAACAATCACAAGTAATGCGATTGAATTAGTCATCAAAAACCTGCAAACTAAGAAGAGGTCAGGACCAGATGGTTGCACAGGTGAAATGTACCACACCAATCCTGCATAAACTTCCAAAAAATAAATGTAGAGGGAACATTGCCTAACTCATATATCACCCTAATACTGAAGCCAAACAAAGATGCTACAAGAAAGGAAAACTATAAATCAATCTCTCTAAAGATCCTAGATGCTAAACTCCTCAAGAAAATACTTGCTAATTGTATTCAACAACATGTCAAATGAATTATACACCAAGATCAAGCAGGTTTCATCCTTGGTATGCAAGATGGTTCAACATAAGAAAATCAATCAACAAAATACACCAATAAAAAGAATGAAAGAAAAAAATCACATGATCATTTCTATAGATGCAGTAAAAGCTTTCAAAGAAATACAGCACCCTTTTTTGATAAAAACACTTCAAATGATAGGAATGAAATGAAAAAATCCTCAACATGATAAAGGATAAATATGAAAAACCCACAGCTAACATCATATTCAATGGTGAAATTCTAAAAGCTTTCCCTCTAAAATCTGCAATAAGACAAGGATGACCTCTGTCATCTCTTTTATTTAACATTGTGTTAGAAGTACTTGCTCAAGCACTTAGATAAGAAAAAGATATAAAAGGCTTCCAAATTGGAAAAGAAGAAGTAAAAATTTCACTAAAAGGCAAATGACATGATCCAATACATAAAAAGCCATGAGAAATCTACAACAAAATTTGAGAGCTTATAAATGAGGTCAGTAAAGTGGCAGGTTATAAGATCAATGAGCAAAAATCAGTAACCTTTATGTACAACAATAATTAGCAATAAGAGGAGGAACTTTTTAAAAAAAAATCCCATTCACAATAGCAACTAAAGGAATTAAATTCCTAGGAATAAACTTAACTATAGGTGTAATGGACTTGTATGCAGAAAACTACACAATACTGTTAAAGGAAATCAAAGAAGAACTAAACAAATGGAAGAATCTTCAGTGTTCATGGAGAGGAAAACTAAACATCATTGAGATGTCTATTCTACCCAAACTGATTTACATATTTAAAGAAATCCCAATAAAAATTACCACAGTGTTTTTTACTGAATTGGAAAAGCTAGCTATGAAATTTATTTGGAAGGGCATGGGGCCCTAATAGTGAAAGACATATTGAAAAAGGAAAACAAAATAGGAAGAATCACACTACCTGATTATAAAACATTCTAAAAAGCTACAGTGGTAAAAACTGCATGGTATTGGCACAAGGATAGACATACTGGCCATGGAACTAAATTGAGAATTATGATATAGACCCTACATATACAGTCAATTGATGATTCACAAGGCCACCAAGCCACTAAACTGGGAAAGAATGTCCTCTTCAACAAAAGTTGCATGGAGAACTGGATATCCATATCCAAATGACTGAGAAATGAACACCCTCTCACACATTATACAAAAGTTAACTCAAGGAGGATCAAATACCTAAATATAAGAGCCAAGATTATTAAGACCTTGGAAGATAATGTAGGAATGCATCTACAAGATACTGTATTAAGAAATGGTTTCATGAATGTTACACCCAAAGAATGAGAAATGAAAGAAAAAATATATAAATGGGATGTCCTCAAAATTAAAAACTTTTGTTCCTCAAAGGAGTTAGTCAAGAAAGTGAAAAGGCAGCCTATTCAATGGGAGAAAATACATGGTAAGCATACATCTGATAGGGACCTAATATCCAGCATATATAAAGAAATCCTACACCTCAAAAATAAAATGACAAATAACTCATTTAAAAAATGGGCAAGTGATTTGAATAGACACCCCTCCATAGAAGAAATACAAATGGCAAAACACACACACACACACACACACACACACACACACACACATTAAAAGATGCACAACATCAATAGCTATTAGGGAAATGCAAATAAAAAGTACAATAAAATATCCTCTTACTCCCAATAGACTGGTGGCTATTTTTAAAAAGTTGACTACAGGTGTTGGAGAGGAGGTGGAAGAATGAGAACCCTCATCCACTGCTAGTGGAAATGCAGAATGGTGTAGTCATTGTGGAGGACAGTTTAGCAGTTCCTCTGGAAGCTAATTACACAACTGCCATAAAATTCAGCAATCCCACTACTGGGTATATACACAGAAGAATAGAAAGCAGGGAAATGAACATATATATGCACACCAATTTTCATAGCAGCATTGTTCACTATTGCCAAATTTTGGAAACAACCCAAATGTTCATCAACAGATGAATGGGTAAGCAAACTCTCATATATACACACGTTGGAATATTACTTAGTTGTAAGAAAAAATGCACACAGGATAACATGAATGAATCTTGAAATCCTTATGTTGAGTGAAGCAAGCCAAGCACTGAAGGACAAATATTACATGACATCACTGGTATGAATTAAGCAAACTGAGCAGATGCAGAGAGCTAGAGTCTGGAAGATATGTTTACAGCTGACATAAAGGGAGTAGAGGATTCTGAGTCAATGCCCATATGGGCAAAATCTATGATAAGGCAGAAGGGCATTGTTATGCAGTGGATGGGTATGACAGTGGTGCAATGATGCTATTGGGTTGGGTGGTGCTTGTCTGTGAGGGAGTATGGTGGGGGTGAGGGTTGGACTGTCCATGGAATTCAGGAGAGGTTTAGGAGAGGGAGCAGGTGAACTCTTGGGATTTTTCAGTTATATGGTTGAAGCTACAATGTTGGGACTGTTCTTTAGCCAAATATGGCTGGGGAGGATTATTGTTTAAGGGTGTTGGATTTGGGGGACATGCAGGACAGGGTGTACCTGGGCAGGCTTCTAGGGAGTGTGTGAGTGTTCATCTTGTCATAGTGCATTGTATCAGTGGTGGGGACACACACAATAATTGGGAAGTGTTGGACTCCCATCCTGGGGAGTCCTGCTATGTTTTCAATTAAAGGGATGGGAATATCTTGAGAGCATAGGCATATTGGAGGACTGGACAGGAGCAAAAGCCCTCAATGCTGTTGCAAGTAACTATGAATCTTATCTTAATGGAGTGGAGCTTGGTGGTTTCCATGTTACACAAAAATTATAGGGATTCCCATGTTCCCCACCTCCCACACTTTCCATACCCTCCCACATAAACATCCTTCATTAGTGTGGCACATGACCTGCAATGGATATACATATCCTGGGGCTTTTCCACTAAGCATGGACCATAGTTCAGTAATATCACTACCCACCTGTCCTATCCTTCACTATGCACTATGCTATAACTATTTACCATAGAATATGTCTGTATGGGTGATGGCTCACAATCTTCTCTTCTCTTTCTCTCTCTTGTAAACGTATCTTTCAGTCAATGGTTCATAGAGACTGCTCAATTTCCTCAATTCAAATCAGTGAGCTCATGTACTGTTCATCCTTCAATGCCTGGTTTGCTTCACTGAACATAAGGTCTTCAAGATTCATCCATGATGTTCCATGTGTTAGCACTTTATTCCTACTTACAGATGAGTAATATTCCATTGTATGTATGTACCACATTTTGTTTATCCATTCATCTGTTGATGGGCACTGGGGTTGATTCCAACTTTTGGCAATAGTGAACAATGCTGCTATGAACATTGGTGTGCATATATCTGTTCATGTCTTTGCTTTCAATTCTTCTGGGTATATACCCAGCAGTGGAATCCCTGGATCATATGGAAGATCTATTGTTAGTTTTCTGAGGAATGGCCATACTGTTTTCCACAGTGGCTGGAACATTCCACAATCCCACCAACAGTAGATTAGGATTAGTACTCCTCCACATCCTTTCCAACATTTATAGTCTGCTGTGTTTTTAATAGCTGCCATTCTGATGGGTGTAAGATGGTATCTCATTGTAGTTTTGATTTGCATTTCCCT
>JAQZBX010107448.1:0-10651 GCA_029593785.1 Cabassous unicinctus
CAAAGGTATTGTAAGAGACAAAGGGCACTATATATTAATTAAAGTTGTAATCTATGTAGAAAAATTACAATCTTAAATATTTATACTCCTAATCACATGCTCCAAAATAAAAGAGGCAAACAATGGCAGAACTAAGCATAGAAATAGATGCCTCTACAATCCTAGTGTAGGACTTTGCTACACCATTTCACCCTTTGACAGAATATATTGACATAGGATTAATAAAGAAACAGCAACTTTAAATAATACAGTAGAGGAAGTAGACTTATTAGACATATACAGAACCCTTCTTTTCATAAGTTCCAATTTCATACCAAAGTCCTGTAATCCATAGCTCACAAATACCCTATCATCTCAGACAACTATATATCCCCCTTGTCAGGAACATAGGGCCATCACAGAGTCATTATTTCAATCTCAAGCTTCCTCATGAATAATAATCTCTAAAAATAATTTCATTTTCATGCCTTCCTGCCCAATGAGAAAAATATGTGCAGAGGCTCCAGTTGATATGTGTGTGTCTGTGTGTGTGTGTGTGTGTATGTAAAACAAATCAATTTTATTGATACATATTAACAAACACACAACTCATCCAAAGTGCACAATTAATGACACAATCAATGGCACCTGCTAAAGTCACATAGTTGTGCAATCATCACCCCACCCACCATCAGAACTTTTCATTATTTCAACAATACCAACAAACAAACTAAGAAACAAACAAGAAAACTCCTCACCTCAATCTCTCTATTCCTCATCCCCTGTACATAGCTGCTGTTTCTGGCTATTCTATCCAAAGTGTATAATCAATGGCTTTTAGTATAATCACAATGCTGTACATTCATCATCTCAAAAACTTTAGAACAATTTCAATACTCCAAAAAGAAAGACTCCACACCCCTTAGCAATCATTCCTCAGACCTGCATAGCCTCTTATTTACATTCATCTTTACAAATTGATTTATATTTATTTTATATAAATGGAATGATACAATATGAAGTACTCCTTCACTTAGTATAATGTTTTGTGGGGGTTTTTTTGTCTGATATTAATATTTGGTACTATTATATTTGTTCAACTTTAAAGAAAAATGGTCTTACATATGTAATTCTATCCATATTCATATTTCCCTTACTATATTTAGTTCACAATAGGTCAATCATAGAGTAATTTTCCTTTTGTGTTAGACTTGTTTCACTCAGCATAATGTCCTCCAGGTTGATACATGTTTTCATATGTTTCATGAGTTCATTTCTTCTTACTGCTTCTTAATATTCCATCATGTTTATACTACACAATTTATTTATCCATTCATCAGTTGATGGATACCTTAGTTGTTTCCAACAATTATGAACATCGGTGTGCAAATGCCTGTTCATTTCACTGCTCTCAGTTCTTCTGGTTATATATTTAGCAATGGTATGGCCAGGTCCCATGGCAAGTCTGTATTCAAATTCCTTGCCAACTGCCAAACAGTCCTTCACAGTGGCTGTACCATTCTACATTCCCACCAACAGTGAACAAGTATTCCTATCTCTCCACACCCTGTCCAACATTATAGTTTTGTGACTTTGTAATTATGGCTAGTCTAAGTATGAAATGTTATCTCATTGTAGTTTTGATTTACATTTCTCTAATTATTGGTGATGATGAACATTTTTTTTCCACATATTTCTTCACCATCTGTGTTTCTTCTTTGGACAATTGTCTTTTCTAATCTTTTGCCCATTTTTTAATCAGATAATTTGTTTTTTTGGTGTTGAGTTGTATGATCTCCTTTTATATCATAGATTTTAAACCCTTATCAGATATATGATGGCCAAATATTTTCTCCCATTGAGTCACCTGCCTTTTCACTCTTTTGACAGAGTCCTTTGAGGTGCAAAAATGTTGAACTTTGAGGAGGTCCCATTTATCTATTTTTTCTTTTGTTGCTTGTGCTTTGGGCATAAGGTTTAAGAAACTACTGCTTACCACAAGATCTTGAAGATGTTTTCCTACATTTTCTTCTAAGTTTTATGGTTGTTGCTTTTATATTTATGTCCTTGATTCATTTTGAGTTAATTTTTGTATAAGGTGTGAGATGGGGATCTTCTTTCTTTCCTTTTAATATGGTAAACCCATTCTCCCAGCACCATTTTTTGAATAGACTGTTCTGTCCCAGCTGAGTGGGCTTCACTGCCTTGTCAAAAATTGCTTGACTGTAGATATAAGGGTCAGGGTCTGAGTACTCAATTTGATTCCATTGGTAAATCTCTTTGTCCTTGGACCAGTACCATGCTGTTTTTACAACTATAGCTAATTAATATGCTTTAAAGTCATGAACTAAGAGTCCTCCAAATTCTTTCTTCTTTTTAAAAGACATTTTTGGCAATTTGGTGCCCCTTACCTTCCAAATCAATTTGATTACAGGCTTTTCAATTTATGCAAAAAAGGCTGGTGGGATTTTTATTGGAATTACATTGAATCTATAAATCAATTTGGGTAAAACTGACATCTTAATGATATTTAGTCTTCCAGTCCATGCATATGGAATGTCCTTCCATTTTTTTAAGTCTTCTTCCATTTCTTTTAGCAATGTTTTTTAAGTTTCTGAATATAGGTCCTTTATGTCCTTGGTTAAGTTTATTTCTAAATATTTGATTGTTTAAGTTGCTATTATAAATGGATTTTTTTTTCTGATCTCCTCCTCAGATTGCACATCAGTAATGAAAGAGGAGAAACACTTTTGATTTTTGTGTATTAACTTTTTATCCCACCACTTTGCTGAACTCGTCTATTAATTCTATTAGCTTTGTTGTGGATTTTTCAGGATTTTCTAGATAAAGGATCATGTTATCAGTGAATAGTGAAATTTTTACTTCTTTCCTATTTGGGTGCATTTTTTTTCTTTGTCTAACCTAATTGCTCTAGCTAGAACTTCTAGTAAAATGTAGAATAACAGTATTGACAATGGTCATCCTTCTCTTGTTCCTGATCTCAGTGGGCAAGTTTTCAGTATTTTACCATTGAGTACAATGCTACCTGTTGGTTTTTCATATATAAACTTCACCATATTGTGAAAGATTCCTTCTATTGATATCTTTTGGAGTGTTTTTATGAAGAAAAAGTGCTGTATTTTGTCAAATACCTTTTCTGCATCAATTGAGTGGATCAAGAGATTTTTCTTCTTCAATTTACCAATGGGGTTTATTACATTAATTAATTTTCTTTTGTTGAACCACCCTTGCATACCTGGGATAAAGCCTACTTGATCATCATATATAATTCTTTGAATGTGCTTTTGGATTCTGATTGCAAGTATTTTGTTAAGGATTTTTGCATCTATATTCATTAGAGATTTTGATCTGTAATTTTCTTTTTTTGTAGTATCTTTATCTAGTTTTGGTATTAGAGTGATGTTGGCTTCATAGAATGAGTTTCGTAGCATTCATCCCGTCCAATTTTTGGGGGAAGAGCTTGAGCAAGATCGGTATAAATTAATCAGTATATGATAGGAAGAATTCACTTGTGAAGCCATCTGGTTCCTGACTTTTCATCTTAGGGAGTTTTGTGATGACTGTTTCAATCTCTTCAATTGTGATTGGTGTGTTGAGGTCTTCTATTTCTTCTAATGTCAGTCTAGGTGGTTCCTTTGTTTCCAGGAATTTGTCCATCTCTTCTACATTTTCTAGCTTTTTGGCTTGCAGTTATTCATAGTATCCTCATTATGAACTCTCTAATTTCTACAGGGTTACTGGTAACGTCACTCCTCTTATTTCTGATTTTATTTGTGTCTTCTCTTTTTTTTCTTTGTCAGTCCAGATATGGGTTTGTCAATTTTGTTGATCTTCTCAAAGAATCAACTTTTCATTTTCTTGATTCTCTCTATTGTTTTTTGTTCTCGATTTCATTTATTTTTGCTCTGATGTTTACTATTTCTTTCCTTCAGCTGTGTTTGGGATTAGTTTCATGATCTTTTACTAGATTTCCAAGTGTGCAGTGATATCATAATTTTAGCTCTTTCTTCTTTTTTAATGTAAGCATTGAAGGCTATAAATTTCCCTCTCAGCGCTGCCTTTTGCTCTTTTCCATAGATTTTGTTATGTTGTGTTCTCATTTTTATATGTCTCAAGATATTTGCTGAATTCTCTTCCAATTTCTTCTTTGACCTACAGATTGTTTAAGAGTGTGTGTTTTAATTTCCATATATTTATGAATTTCCCCTTTTTCTGTCCATTATTAATTTCCAGCTTCATTCTGTTATGATCAGAGAAAGTGTTTTGTATGATTTCAATCTTTTTAAATTTATTGAGACTTATCTTTTTACCCAATATATGGTCTATCTTGGAGAAGGATCCATGAGCACTTGAAGGGAATGTATAGCCTACTGTTTTGGGGTACAATGCTCTATAGATATCTAAGTCTAGGTCATTTATTAATATTATTCAAGTTCTCTGTTTATTTATCCTCTATGCAGATATTCTAAACAAGAGTGAGAATGGTGTATTGAAGTCTCCAAATATAATTGTAGAGACATCTATTTCTCCCTTCAGCTTTATCATTGTATGCCTCATGTATCTATGTGCACTCAGGTTAGGTGAATAAATATTTAGTATAGTTATTTCTTCTCAGTGAATTACCCCTTTTATTAATATGTAAATGACCTTCTTCATCCCTTATAATACTTTTGTATTTAAAATCTATTTTGTCCAATATTAGTATCACTACTCCAGCTCTTTTTTGGTTACTATTTGCATGTAATATCTTTTTCCATCCCTTCAATTTTAACCTCATTGTGTCCTCACATCTAAGGTGAGTATCTCGTAGACAATGTAGAGATGGCTCATTTTTTAATACATTTTATCAGTCTGTGCCTTTTGATTGGGGAGATCAAGCCATTAACATTTAACCTTTTGACTTTAAAGCATTACTTAATCCATTTTGATATCTGGATTTCTGTTTTCATATCATATTATAGTTTACCTTTTACCATTTATAATATTCTTCATTTCTTCACTCTTCTCCAAGTATCTCACCCTTGTGTTTTCCTTTCAGGCTGCAGTACTTGCTTTAATATCTCCTGTAATTTTCGTCTTTTAATAACATATTCCATCAGTTTTTGTTTTCTGTGAATACTTTGAAATCTCCTTCATTTTTGAAGGACAGCTTTGCAACATATAGAATTCTTGGCTGGTACTTTTTCTTTTTCAATACCTTAAATACATAGTATCACTTCCTTTTCTCCTCCATGGTTTCTGATGAGAGGCCAGCACTTAATCTTATTGAGTTTCCCTTATATGTGGTGATTTGCTTTTCTCTTGCTGCTTTCAATATCTTCTCTTTATCATCGGTAATTGTCATTCTGAACAGTAGGTGTCTTGCAGTTAGGTCTGTTTGTGTTTATTTTGTTTGGGCTGCATTGTACTTCTTAGATACTGATATGTATGTTTTTCATAAGGGTAGGGAAGTTTTCAATCACTTTTTCCTCACATATTCTTTCTGCCCCTTTTCCATTCTCTTCTGTTGGGACACTGTTAATACATATGTTTTTCTCATTCAACATTGTCATTTCATTCCCTGAGACCCTGTTCAATTTTTTCCATTTTCTTCTCCTTCTTTACTCCTGTTTTTCCAGTTCCAATGTTCTGTCTTCAAAATCACTAATTTTGTCTTCAAGTATTTCAAATCTGCTCTTATGTGCCTCTAATTTATTTTTAATCTCATCCATCGTGTCTTTCATTCCCATAATGTCAGTGACTTTACTTTGTAGATATTAATTTTTCTTTATGCTCACCCAGTGTCTTCTTAATATTCTTTATCTCTTTAGTCATATTTTCTTTCAATTCTTTAAAATGTTTTATGAGTGTTATGTGATTATCATTGATTTTCTCAAATCCAGAATCTCTTCTATTTGGTTTGTTCATTTGGATGAGCCATCTGTTCCTGTTTCCTAGTATCGTTTATAATTTTTTGCTGATGTCTAGCCATCGGATATGTTGGTGAATTTATATGGATGGCCAATTTCTCTCTCTTAACTATTCTTATTTTTTTTTTTACAATTCTTTGATTTTTGTTTCAACTTATTCTTAATCTTTAAAATTGTGCAGCTTAAATAACCAAAGCCATGTCAGAGACTCACTAATGGATAGCAGACTTTTTCCCAGAGGTGGGGTAAAAAGAGCTCAAAAAGGACTTTCTCTCCATGTAATTTCCAGACTGGCCATGAGATGGTGCTCATTGTCACAACTTTCTGTGGAAAGGTATGTCTCTTGGCTTTCCTTTGTTTTCATTTGGTCAGAGCCAAGAATCAAAGTGGGCTCACCTGGCCAAATTCAGTGAAGAAAAGCACCCTGACTCCCCACTACTTTTTCCTTGTAACAGCTGGCAGGGAGGAAGACCTCTACTCCCTTTTTAGCCATATTAAATGAGCAGGAGGTTTACCTCCACTGCATATCTTGGGTGTGCGGTAGTGGAGCCCTTCCCAGTGGCCAGTGGCCTAGAGGTTTAGTAGCTCACAGATTGTTGTTTTAGCTTCTTTGTCTCTCTGTTCCTCACCCTCCTGGAAGTTGTGAAGCACTGTCCTGGTCTGCTGGCCCCCAAAGCAGGTCATCCAGGCAGACTTTTGCTGTTTCTCCATTATTTTTGTGAGAGCTGAGACTTCTTTCCCTAATCCATTTCCATATTCCCACAATTCTTCCTCCAACTGATATATAATAAGTAATAATTAGATTTACTTACAGCTCCTTCCTGACTCCTCAGAAATTTTGCTTCTAACTCCCATGACCAGAGCACCCTCAAAATGTTTATGGGTCCTATTAAGGTTTAATGAGAGTTTTTGCTCCAGAATTACAACAATGGAGGGGATTACAAAATCTAGTTTTCTTCTGGTTTATATGGCAGTGAGAGAGAGTGTTAGATACAGATTTGGGGATTTTAGAGTTAGAGTTGTTAGAAACATTTTGAGTCATTGCTAGAAATTCTCAATAGAGGTTGGTCTCATATTGTTTCACTGACATCCTTTTATGGAGACAGGACTCCAAACAAGCAATATGGCTAAAAAATTCCATGCTTCAGTGGATCCTTAAGACACTCACTTCTTGATCAAAGAAGTTTTCTAGAGGTGGATCGTTCTGTGGGCTTAGCAGGTGTACATCCCTATCCATCATCATCTCCTTAAGTACAGGAACAACCTGAACCCAGAGTGCCAAGTGAATTACAAAATCTCAAATGATTCTTGGCAAGCTTGAAATGAATTCCACATTGGAGAATGAGGGAGAGGAAATGGAAGTTGAGCCCTCATTCCTACATTTTATATGTATATTTTATAAGGAAGGAGCTGGCTGAGTATGGATTTTCAATGACTTTTTAAAATAAACATAGACCAGCACTCTATGTCTGTGTGAACTTCCATCTATGGGGTAAAAGAAAGGATGCTCTGTTCCTCCATATCTTTTATGGTATACTTTTAGTGACTCATGGAAAAAGAAATGTTTATATCCATGTATTTTAAATCATTCAACTGAGAGTAAGAATCATAAGAATCCAGTGTCCTAAGTTTTTTTCCATGAAATTTTCAGTCAATCATAAGTTAAAAAGTCATAGATATCAGAATATATAATAAATCATATATAAATAGAGCTAAGTATGATGAAAATTGTATCTCAGGTAGTTATCATTTTTCATTATCTTAATTCCTTCTGTAAACTGTATTTCCATCTATAATCACTTTCTCTCAGCATGAAAGCCTCCTTTTCTATATTGTATTGGAAGTGTGCTGACAATGAATTCCGTTAGATTTGCATGAATGAAAACATACATTATATATTATAGCTTGGACAATTTTTCTTTCACATATTTTTCTTTCACATAGTGTTCCATTGTCTCTTCAAATGCATTGGTTCTGGTGTGTAGAATGATGTCATTCTTATTGTCTTTCTCTGTACAGCTATTTATTTTGCAACCTTGAACTTTTCAGAAGAGGAAACTGAGACACAGATTAGTTGAGATACTTGTCTAAGATGACACAGTTTGGTAAGAAGTCAAAAAATTACTACCAACAGTGTCACAGTAATAAGAAGGTCAATCATGTAAACATTTCCCTCAATTTAATTCAGAAAATATATTCTAAGCATTTTGTATGCAAAATACACTAGCTTGATGTTTTCATATGTCATATTTTGTATTTCTCCTAATAATAATATTTTATTTAAGTCTCTTTAACAGGCCCTTATAAGTTAGTTGTCATTCATAAAGTCATATATCTAGAAAGTGGAAAAATTGGGAATTGTATACAATTTCAGTTCTTTCAGGTATGCAAGTTTGGCCCATTCATGTAGAGGATGTCCCTGTTCAGAAGTCAAATCTTTTGCTTAGATTTCCATTGCATCCTCCAGCCAAAAAGAAATTACAAAATCAAAGACACCCTTGCTTGTGTATGTTTACAGCAGATGTATAAAATATAATGGGAAGTTAGGAGATGTTCTCTTCTCTCCACCCTCTTTCCTCTTCAGCTTTTGAACATCATATGTGACTGAGGAGCAAAGCCTGCATTCCCCTGGTTATAGCAAGTTCCTAACAAATCCAGACCTGGTCTGAGTCAGCACTTCCTCTCACATCCTGTGTTGACACATCACACCACCTGTTTCTGATAAATTACAATAACATTATGAATAGAACTCAGGATTGGAAAGCATATCATGCTGTACTTAAATCTGAACACTACTCATATTTGTTTTTGTCCATGGTGAAATTTGCTTTTATATAAACTGGAATAACAAAAACTTCATCATGGTGATTATATGAAAATCAGGTTAAATAACACACTTAGAAAATTGACTCATATATAAAAGGGCTCATTATATATTAATTCTAATGATATTCATATGTTTCCTTTATCCCCTATAAACTCTTCTGACAATCCCAACTTCAGTGTTAGATATTTTAGAGGGGAGATCAAAGACTCCAAGAAAGATTTCAGAATTATAATTATTTGTGAATAATTATTGAATACTTCTAAATTTGGCCTTTCTTTACTCCTAATTTCATCATTTGCCCACAAACCTACCATCCCCTAGAGAAATGAAGACAAGCTTCATATATGAGCTGAGATCATTTTTTCCAAGACCAAGCTTTTACACCATGAACTCTCTGTTCCTAGGCAGAAGATGACAAGACAATAAATTGTTGACTCTTTGCCAGCCACCACTCTAAACATTGCATGTATGGACTCCTTTAAGCCCAAAACAGTCTTATGAGATAGGTTCCTTCTCATCCCTTTTGTGAAGTTGTGGAAAATGAGGCATAAGGAAGCTGAGAACCTTACCCATGGTTGCATAGTAATAAGTAGAAGAGCTAGCCCTGGAGGTGCAGTTTATTGAACTCCAAAGCATTTCCCCTTAAGCATGTTAGAATTTTAATATTAGAGAGGTGGTTCTCCAGCCTGCATGTGTCTATCTTCAAGGCATCAAAAGGAGAATAGTGGTTTTTAATGGCCTATATATTTTCACATTTTATTTTGTTTAATCCTACTTTGATTCTGTGAGATAGGTAATAGGATTGTTTTAAATTCACTGATAAAGCTTTGCATCCATTCTCCTATGTCTAAATGAAGTTATGCCCTCCTTGCTAGACTCTAGGTAGATTTCCACAACACAGGCATAGTATACTGCTATCCTAACTCCACCGACTGTCTGCCCTACACCCTTGGTCACAAATGCCTCAGTTGCAAGAGAGAACAGAATAAACTTGTTTGGCTGCCAACTTAGATGAAGCTGCTAATTCTATCCTGCTGGGAACAGAAAGTTCCGAGCATCCCTAACTCCTTCTTGTGCTTGAGAAATATTCTTTAAATATTTAGTCATACATGAAAATGTTAATGATTACAGGCTCTGGGGAATACTGAGCCTGCAATATCACCTAAAGATAATGAACCTCAGGTGCTATCTGTTTCTAAGTTGCCAGCCAAATTACATCCAGATTTTGAGGGAACAAAGGAGCTACCACCAGTACATCACAGGCTTTATATAAAGTAAAGACTGAAAAGAGCTGACCTCAGAGATCTGCTACCTCAGGAAAACTTTCATTTGTTTCTGAGTTCATGGTACTTGTAATCCCCAATTATTCTGCATTAACTAGTTTGCTATTTTCAGGTCTTTAAATCATGTTATAACAAAGATCAAGAGACTTTCTTGAAATACTTTATCTGGTCACCAAGAAAATTAGACAGACAGATGTGTAACAGGGTGGTTTGGGAAAAGATGTCTTTCAATGGTTAGGTTTTTCCCTGTCAATTTTTTTTTAATTCTAAAATTTGGAAAGTTCTTTATCAAGAAATTCTTATCTGAGCTGGGATGCTGGTGGCCCACACTAACAGGTTGCTCTGAGCATATAGAACAAAGATAAATACAACCCACAAAGGTATACTTAGGATTCCCCTTATGATACAACTTCAAGTCACTAACTGAAGTAAAGAAACACTACACTTAAAGCAAAGATGGCTGAACTTGCAAAGCAGTATTTAGTGATGGGTCAGTGATTGCTAATCCCACAGAAAGTGTTTTCTACAAATATGGGATAAACTTATTACTTCTTCCCCAAATGCATTCAGAGAGATAGGAATAATCAGTGACTTCTTAATTACTATTTTTCTCTCCAGGTGACTCTAGAATT
>JAQZBX010107449.1:0-10650 GCA_029593785.1 Cabassous unicinctus
CAAGTATGTATTTTGTAATTAGAAAAAAATGAATGGCAGAAAAGAGTATAAAGGAAGGGGTTTCAAAGATTATTTAATGCAGGGGTTCTTAACCAGGGGTCTGTGAGCTTGAACTGAAATTCAAAAAAATATTATTCTTGTGGGGACGTGTTGGTGCGGGTGTGATAATTTATAAAATAACACACAGTATACTGTGGGCTTAGTAAGGGGTCCGTGGTTTTCACCTGACTGGCAAAGGGGTCCGTGGAACTAAAAAGATTAAGAACCCCTGATTTAAGGACATGAGAAAGTGTTGGTGAGACCGTGTTCAAAAACCAGGACTCCAGAATTTGCACATTATAATAGTTACATACACAATTATGATAAGGTGAATATAAACTCAAGGCTGTGCATGTCTCTTGAATGGTTTTTGTTTTTTTTCCTAAATTTTCATGTATTGTACTTAAAATCATAAAAATTTGGGGAAAAGATGTAAATGAGTTTGTACTGAGGTCCATTTAAGCCTTTCTTGTTAGGCTGGCAAACAGAGCTCTGGCTTAGGCAATGCTGGCAGTGCCAGAGGCCCTCACGTACCATGCCAGAGCCCAGATTCTGAGAAAGTCAGAAACCCTTGGTGATAACAATTTTTTAAAAAGATTTATTTATTTATTTACTTTTTATCTATTTTTACACCCCACCCCACCCCTGTTTTTGCTGTTTTTGTGTCTGTTCGTTGGGTAATTCTCTGTGTCTGTTTCCTGCCCTCTCTTCTCATCCTTCTCTTCCTGTCTTCACCGGGATTTGATCCTGGGAACCTCCGATGTGGGAGAGAGGCATTCTGCCACCTGCGCCACCTTAGTGCCTGGTTTTTTGTCACGTCTCATCTTGGCTCTCCCTTGTGTCACTCTCCTGTTATGTCATCACCTTGCTGCATGGCTCGGTGGGGCCTGGCGACTCACCTGCACATGGGGCCTGGTGGCCCCGTGCGCCTTCTATATTTTTCTTTTTCTTTTTACTGGGAGGTCCCAGGGATCGAACCCAGGTCCCTCCATGTGGGAGATGGACGCCCAACCATTTGAGCCACATCCGCCCCCTGGTGATAACAGTTTAATCACAAATTTAAACCAGTGGGTAAACATATCAGGCGAGTGGCAAAGTACCCAAAACAGCTGTTTTAAATTATGAAATCTTTGGACATGACTGGAGAAAGCAGTTAACCTTGTCAATGTGCCAAGCTTTCTTTTTCCACCTCACAGTGAGAGAAGTAGGAATTCGGGGTACTGTTGGTGCTTGGGGGTGAATGGCGGAGGACCCCTTGGAGGATTCTGGGAAGAGACCATCTCTGGCTCTACCCTCGAGTCTTGCCTGTCATGCTTCAGGGCCCTTTGCTACACTCTGCTGTTTCCCCAGGCCTCTTGGGGCCCCCAGAAATTGATACCCCAGTGCTGTTGTGGTGACTTTAAGAGACTATAACTTTCAATTAAAACAGTATGCAGAACTGTGAGTGCCTTCCAGGACCCATGTGGAAAGTACTTAGCAAGTGATAATACAAGCTGAGACTTTTAATCAGTTAATCAAGGAATATTACTGAATTTGTCCTCCTCTGAGCAAAGCTCTGGGCAAAAGGATGAGCATTAGAGATTTTTTTTTTTTTTTTTTTTTTTTTGAGGTACCAGGGCCTGGGGATTGAACCTGAGACCTCCCATGTGGGAAGCCAGGGCTCAACCACTTGAGCCACATCCGCTTCCCACCATTAGAGATTTATAGGTGCCCTCCCTGAGTTCTTTAAAAAAAAACACAGCAACACCCACATGTGATAAATCTGGCTAATGGGAATGATCGAGGCAAAGTACGATGTAGCAGTTGTGGGGTGAAGGATGTGAACTGTGGCTAGTATGTGACAGGGACTGCTTTGTTAGGCCATAAGAATATTAGGCTCATCAGCAGGCCCCTAGACTCAGCCAAGTGTATTTCTCACCCAGGGAAAGCAGCTTTGCCTAATGATTTGTCAGGGATTTGAATAGAAGAGTCGGGGTGGTGGTGGGGGGCTTGCTTTTTGGTTTTCAGTAGAAATCCAACTCAGGGAGGGATAATAAATTGCACCAAATTTGATATGCCTGGTCACACTGTGATCATCTTTGGCGGTACTGGGCAGATGACAGCGGACTCTTTTCTAACAAAGAGGTTAGTGGCCTGGTTTTGTGATGCTTGCAGTCTCCAGAGAGTGTCCAGTTAGCTTCCAGGAAAATGGTACAGACTCCAGAAGACCTCTCCTTACCTTTGGGTTGAGCACAAGTTCCCTCATTTCAGTACTGCAGCTGCCAGCAACGTAAGGTTAAGGAGCACCTCTTAGCGCCTGCTTGGTCCCTCCCAGTCCTTATCTCTTATCCTTACAGCAGTTCTAGAAGGTGGGTGGTGGTATACCCATTCTACAGGAGGTAAAACTGAGGCTCAGACGAGCTGTGTTATTTGCCTGAAGTTACAAGGCTGGTAGGTGCCCTAGGCAGGGTTCAGGTCAGATTGGTTGACCCCTTTGGAAGCCCACGCTTTTTCCACTGGGCGGTGTAGGATGGAAAGCAGCAGGAGTTAGAGTACCTGATAGGAGGAAAAAAAAAGAGAGAAATATAGAGTGTAACTCATGTGACCAATGTACTAACATGCCTGGTCCAAAAGAGGGCCTCCTGTGGTGCTGAGGAATCTGTGCTTTTGTTCGGAGGCAAGTCTATGCTGTAAGCAGCCCTCCCACCCCAGTCTTTGCCGAGAGGAAGCAGCCAGTGAGGCCCCCAGCAGTGGAGAGAAAACAGGTAGTGGATGGTGGGAGAGAAGGAAAGGGAGGAGTAGTTGGTGGGGCCAGCTTTCCCCAAATAGAAAGAGACAATCAACAGGAACAGCACTAAATCATCTTCCCAGGAAATGCTGACCTTCCATGGGAACCAAGTGGGACTTGACGGGATTCTGGCATTGCCAAGAGGGTTTTCAATCAGCCCCTGAGGTCTAGAATTGCCTAAATAGATGCGTTCACACTTACACATGCAAGCCCAGACACGTGCCCAGGACACCTCCACGCTGCCTCTTGCCCTTCCCACCTCTCTTGCATACGCACACACACACACACCGATATATGGGCGGGTGTTAGGTGGATACACACACACCTGCCAGGCTAAGTCAAAGGTGAGTGGGAAAAAACACAAGTGTGCATGTGTTCCCAGCACCCCCTTCAGCGGTTTGGTAGCCGAGTTACTCTTCTGGCTTCCTATTTCCATGCTCTTAGATGCCATGTACTGATTGTGCTCATCACTGGGGAACGCTCTTACAGAGGGCACTCTGAATTACAGCATCTGGAGTTGGCATGCACGTTTGGGTACCTATTGCAGCCAAGCGGCCATGGGATGACTCGTAGCTCTGCAAACTGGAAGGCACTGAACAGTGGTATTTTTACTGGAGTTCACTCATAAACCCTGGCTTGGCTCAGAAGACCTTTCTGGAACAGTAATTCATGACCAGTGATTTTTTTTAAAAGCTGTATCACAGGCCTTGCTCCCTTGATAACAAGGGCCAGTACGAGCAGCTCACGTGGCACTGGTGCTGAGCTGATAGGGCATGCCTTACATCTGCCTCTCACTCAAAAGTGTATGGAAAGCTCTGGTTGTTTCTCTGTCACAACTGCACACTGAGCCTCTCTCCCGGCCTCATCCACTTAGTAATATTTTTATAAAGGAACTATGTGCCTTTGCAAAGCTCAGCATTACACTCACAGCTCCTGTTATCGAGCCCCTTGCTGTGTACGGGGCATGACATTTTTTACAAAAGGCAAACAGGCTAACTTCTGAGGCAGTAACTCCAACGGTCCCCTCCCCCTCCTCCACGAGTACTTGTGTGGGAGAGCCCTGGGGAAGGTTCTTGGATTGCCTGTTTCCTAATCACCTGGAGTGCTGGCAGAAAATGCAGATTCCTGTTGTTTCCCTTCCAGACCAGTTCTTTGGGTGTGGAATTTTCTCTTGAATCAGCACCTCTGCTGGTTTTTCTGCCCATTCAGGTTTACAGTTAAACCTAAGCACTGGTTTAGGGTTTCAAGCCCCAGAGGATGAGAAACCCTTGGTTATCAGATGATAGGTCCTCCCTGGTTTATTTCAGATATCACCAGGAACATTATTAGACAGTTTCTTACTTGGGTACGGTTGGGCCCTTTGAGAGCCAGCTTTGGGTTGGTTGGGGTTTCGGGAGCCATGGTCAGCGCCGGAGAGGTGGTGTTTCCCACGCGAGCCTCTGCCCTGGTAGTATTAAGGCTCAAGATATTGACAGTCAGTGAGAAAATTTTGATTTCCAGTAGAATTTTTGCTATCACAGGATTTGACCTTGTGGGACTAGTGAATAGGTAGACAGTTTAGGTGAACTTATAACTTGGCAGTGGCAGAGAGTGATAAATGTGGGAATAGTTGGGGAAAGTAGAAACACAGTGAGATAGAGGGGCAAGCCTCTTCTGTCTGGCAGAAGGAGATTTAGTCTAACACTCATTCTGAAGATTGACTATGCACGTTGGAAAATCTCTCCCAAATTTATCACTTCTCACAGCGAATGCCTTTTTTTTTAATTGATTTTATTTTTTCTTTTTGGTGTACAGTTCTATGAGTCGTTCCCCGCCCCCACACACACACACCGTTTGCTGTTTGTGTCCATTCACTGGGTGATTTTCTTTGTCTGTTTCTTGCCTTCTTTTCACATTTTTCTCCTCCAGGCTTCACCGGGATTCGATCCTAGGGACCTCCGATGTGGGAGAGAGGCACCCTGTTACTTGCGCCACCTCAGTTCCTGGTTTCTGGCACGTCTCCCCTTGACTCTTCCCTCCATCTCTCTTTTGTTGCATCATCATCTTGCTGTGTGGCTTGCCTTTTTTTTTTTTTTTAAACAGGAGGTCCCGGGGCTCAAACCAGGTCCTCCCATGTGGTAGACGGATACCCAACCATTTGAGCCTGAGCCACATCTGCTTCCCGCAAATGCCTTTTGACATGGTTTCATTTGGCTGCCAAGAGTGTTGGGCACACAGCCTTTTGCCATCTAAAGTGACAGTCCAATCATGACTCCTACCAGCAAGTTCAAAGGCATATTGTAGTAGTTTGTCAAGTTTAAGGGTGTAAGGATAAGCATTAGGAATGTTTATGCTGTAAAAATCTTCCAATCACTCTTCAAATCAATGTGGTAATAAATTGAGGCTGTGGCAAGAAACCTGGGTTCAAATCCTGCCCTGCCACCTACTATGACTTTAGGAAGGCCCTTAACCTCTGTGAGCCTTGGTTTCCTTACCTGTAAAATGGGGACAGTAATAGTGGCCTCCTAGGGTTATTGTTAGGACTGAATGGAATTCAGTAGGCTAAAGCACTTAGCAAAGTGCTCTGAAAATTGAGGTGGAGAGTAGGGAAGTTGGCATCATGAGTCTGGGTAAACTTGACCCAATTCTCTGTTTTCTTAGTGGTTGAAACAAAACACTGAATTAACAAGAACACATCTGTTTCTAGACTCTCACTTAGCCATAGATTGTAATGACAAATTCTGATCTAGGGACAGAAGTGATGTCACTAGAAGATTCTCAGGGACTGTGGGGGGCCTCCCTCCTTTAAAGGCATTAAGCAGTGCTTATCCTAGGGAGGGACTGGGAAGGTAGAAGTGGGACAACAGGAAACCTGCCTGTGGTCTAGTTCCCCAAGGAGGAACTAAGTAGTAGGTTAATGGAGTCATACATGTAGAGGAGAAGGGGGCTTGACTGTATGCTAATATTTCATTTTGAATCTCTTTCCCCAAGATACATTTACTGTGCTTCCTTCCTGTTGGCTGATGGTAATAGCAGTAATAATAACTGTATGTTTTGAGCACATACTCCACGCTCCTGTACTGAGCACTCTGTACCTCATCTGTGTGGTCTTATCATTATCCCCATTTCACAGATGAGAAAACTGAGTGTATTAGCCAAAAGGGATGCTGATGCAAAGTACCAGGACTCTGTTGACTTTTATAAAGGGTATTTATTTGGGGTAGAAGCTTACAGTCACAAGGTCCTAAAGAGTCCAACTCAAGGTACCATAAGAGGTACTTTCTCACCCAAAGTCATCGGCCACGTGTTGATGCAAGATGGCGGGTGACATCTGTGAGGATTCAGCCTTCCTCTTTCCTCTTAAGGCTCCGTGGGCCCAGCTTCTGCTCATCTCAGCTGTAGGCTGGTATAGGGCTTGTCACTCTCCCCTGGGCTTGTTTCTTTCTAGGCTCAGCTGCTCTGTTCTCTTCACAAGGTCGGCTGTAGACTGTCAGGCTCATCTCTCTTCCTGCATATCTGCTTCTGTGTGAATGTCTGTTTTATCCCCACCAAGGGGGTGGGGACTTAACCCTGCATGCCCTAATGGCATGGTCAAATAAAAGCCCTAATCTTGATTTAATGAAGTAAAAGTGAAACCTCTCAATCGAATACAATCTAATACACCCAGAAGAACAGACCAATTTACAAACACAACCCAATGTCTATTTTTGGAATTCATAAACAATATTGAACTGCTACATTGTGGTTCTCAGAAGTTGAATAACTTGTGCTGGATTTTATCTCTATTCTGGGCAGAGCTGAGATTTGAATATTTGTCTGCAAAGTCTGCAGGCGACATGCTCCTCCTGTCCTGCCTTGGAGACCAGGCAATGAAGGCGAGTGGTTGGGGGAAGGAGGACAGATTTCAAACTGGAGTGTGAGGACAGCCGAGGGCACTGACTGACTCTTGCTGGCAACTTAGGGACCCTGGATTTCCTGAATGCCCAAGTTGTCGTCTCTAGGCTTCGTCACTGTGATTCATTCCCTTTGTAATTTCAAGATTGACCCGTGCCAGGGAGGCTCACGGTTACCCCAAAAGACCATGCGGAAGGTTCATTTGGGGTAAAACGATGTGAACACACACACCCTTATTTTGGTGTCATTTTTCCTACCTTTGTTTCTTGCCATGGGTGTTTTGAGTTCACTAAAACCCTATGGGATGACTTAGTTTTGAATTTGTGGGACTAAAAAGTAAGTGATTCTCTGTATTGGTTTAGAATTTCCTTTCTTCTCTTCTTGTACAAAAGTGTAGGATAACAGTGTGTCCCAGATTTTTTCAGACAAACCAAAGCTTAGATATTCTACAACGTTGTCCCAATAAAAAAGCCCTAGGAAATTAGTTTAGGTATATTATAGCCAAATCAAATTAATAATTGTTAAAATGTGCCTTAGTTATAGAATATCTAATATTCACACTTTCAGACTTTGTTTTGGGCATTGGAATGGCAGGAACAAAATACTAAGTAGAGAATGATCAGCTTACTCCTTGTAGGGAGATGGTGGCAAGTGGGTATTGAAGCAGTCATAATTTTCACAAATTCAAAATAAAATTTATAATATATTTTGATGAACCAGAGAGTCAATTAATGTGACATAAATGTATTAGCTGATTTTTTTTCCCCGCCCCTAGGGAGAGAAATAGAGAGAGACACAAATCATCCCGGAGTAAAGATGGCAGAGGGTCAGAAAAATCTGTCACCATTCAAGCTCCCACCGGAGAGCCCCTGTTGGCAAATGATTCTACTCGGACAGAGGAAGTTCAGGTAAGGATCAAAAGCTGCCTGGAAGCACACTGTGCCCCTTGGATCAAGGCTCCTTTAGGCAAATGTTTTCCTAAGTCTTGTTGCTGTAGGTTCTCTTGGGTTTTCATCTTTGTTTTTCTAACATGTTAATTAGTTTATCTATGTCCTGTGGTTTCTTGTTAGTCTAAGGACAGCCCGTCATGCCATTGGTTAACGTGAGCACTCCTCCACAGGGTGACTGCTTTGAATGGGCTTGCAGAGAAGCCAGTGAAGTTAGTGACAGGGCAAGGAAGGGAAGTGTTACAGGCTGGAGTCTCTGGAGACTCCTTCCAAAGTGGAGCAGTGTAAGAGAGAGAAGGAAACTCCCTCCCCAGAGAACCTAAGTCAGTGTAGGGAAGGAGAGGGAAGAGGTTAGCACAACTCAGTAATACATCTATGAAATAAACCATGGCTGCATGCTCAGATAACTGGGAGGGAACCACAGATGAATAGAAAAGACCCTGGGTTTAAAAAAATAAAACAGGAGGGAAAAATGCAGCAAGCAAGTCTGTGGATGAATAACAGTCCTGCCGCAGCTCAGTGTCAAGGCCATGGTATGGAGTGACGGGGTCTGTGGCAAGCTGGAGAATGCATTTCCTCTGTAAAGAGGGCAGTGGCTCCTCAGCTCCAGATACTTGGTACCATGTAGGAATGAGGCACAGTGTTACTGGGTCTTGCAATTTTTAAGTAAGGCTGGAAACCACTCAGCTTTTAAATATTGGCAATTTATTATTTTTTAAAAAAACACTGTGTGGGTTCTCTCTGAGTCCCATCTGTCTGTCAGCCCATCAGATTTAAACAAACATCTGAGCTATACTCAGGAGCAAGTTTGCACAGCTCCTGAAACAATATGCATGTCCAGCCTTGCCCCCAGCAAACAAAGTGATGTAGGCACACAGAGCTGTAAAGATATAAAACTATAGATAATCATATATCTGAAGGCCCCTGAAGGTTCACACAGATACGCACTTATAAGCGGGTATGTGGACTGCGATGGAAATTCCTCAGAGGGATTGTTCTTCAGATTTAAAGCTGCAGCTCTGGGTTGAATGTGGGGTTCATTCAGCATTGAGCAAATGCCTTTAGAATTACCACACTGCCTTGCCTTGGCTCAGGAAGGGCCCGATGGATAGATGGGTGGAAGGATGGGGCTAATTCTAGGAGTGTGTATTTGGACCAGAAGTCTTCAGACCAGTACTAGAAGGGGTCCGTTTCCTCCTCTTAGATATGGATTCAGAGGTGCTGTTAGCCCACCGCGAAGGCATTTCTCTCTTTGCAGTTTCCGTCCAACTATTTAGCTCACTGAGAAGTAATTATTGGTGTTTACACCAGCATGATGTCATAGGAAGAGCATTGAAATGGGCATTTGGAATGCTAGGCCAATACAAAATATGGAGTCCAAAATTTCACTAAATGTTATGTCGCTTGTGAATTTACTTTATATTAAACTGTTGTAAATCTTTGAGTTCCCACCCCCACCCCCGTTATTTGTTTTTCCTTTTTTTTTGAAAAAAAAACAAAACAAAAAACTTGAACACCTCTGGTACTATTTATATGACCATTCTTGTGCAAGTAAATTTCCACACAGGGAAGTGAACACGTGTTAAATGTAGAGTCTGAATTTTGACAAATGCACACACCCGTATAACCCACATTTCTATCAAGATAGACATTTCCATCACCCAAGAAAGCTTTCTTATGCCCCTCCCAGGCAGTCCCTCCTCTCAGTCCCACCCCTCCAAACTGCTCTGATTTCTATCCCTGTAGATTAGTTTTGCCTGTTTTAGAACTTAATATAGTTGGTATTGTATTCTTTTGTGTTGGTTTCTTTTTCGGTCACCATACTGATTTTGAAATGTATCCAGGTGGTGTTCTGGTGTGTATCAGCAGTTCACTCTTTTTTTTATTTTTGCTGATTAGTGTTCTATCGTGTGAATGTATCAGTTTGTTACCCATTCTTCCGATGGTGGACATTTGGGGTGCACAGCTTTTGGCCATTATGAAAACACTGTTTTGAGCAATCTTATATAAGTCTTTTTGTGGACATATGTTTTCATTTCTTTTGGGTAAAAACTTAGACATGGAATGACTAGGCCATACCGTTAGTGCATATTTAAATGGATATGAACCATTCAGAGAATTGTCCAAAGTGGTTGTGCCATTTTACGCTCCTGCCAGCAAGGTATGCGTGCCCTGTTCCTTCTGCCTGTTGTCATAAACTGTAATTTTTCTCATTGTATGTGATAGCTGCAGCTTTCCAAATGAAGAGCTATTTATTCATAGGTCAAGAGCTTTGCTACCACCAGCCCTATCTATTGCATTAATCTTATTATTTTGATCATCATTAAATTTAAGGTTCTTATTTTGTTCTATCTCTGTCTTGCTGATTCATCTGTTAACTTACACTAGATTTCTCTGATTTGGTAGTCCTACACATTAATTTCACCCATCTTGCCATTGCATCTGATAAGTTTTTTTTTTTCCTTGAGGTACCGGGGCCAGGGATTGAACCAGGGACCTCGTATGTGGGAAGCCGGCGCTCAACCACTAAGCCACATCAGCTCCCCTGAGTTGGCTTTTTTGTTTTATTGCTTGTTGTTTGTCTTTTGTTTTTAGGAAGCATGGGGGACTGAACCCGGGACCTCCCATGTGGGAAGCAGGCACTCAGCTTGAGCCACATCCACTCCCTGACTGTTTTTTTCCCTAGTTAAATCCCTGAGGCAAAATCCCTTTGGTCCCCAGTAGCTTTTCAGCGCCTTCCTGCTCTGCTGTACATTGGAACAATATTGGAAAATATTGGTATGCTGCCAAATAGAATAGACAATAGTTTAAAATCTTAACAATTGGATCTTGTGATATGAATAGACTGAGCTCCAACTAGAAAGACAGCGAGAGGGAAGCGGGTGTGGCTCAGTGGATAGAGCCCCCGTTTACCATATGAGAGGCCCCGGGTTCGCTTCCCAGCGCCTCCTTGTGAGGGCAGGCCGGCTCGCGCGGCGCCGTGGGCTGATGCGGCAAGACCTCACAGCAAGGGGGAGATAAGCA
>JAQZBX010107450.1:0-10650 GCA_029593785.1 Cabassous unicinctus
CTGGGGCCAGGAATTGTACCCAGGACCTTGTATGTGGGAAGGCAACACTCAACCATCGAGTCACATCTGTTCCCCTGAGCTGGATCCCTCGTTTGTTTGCTTGTTGTTTTTTGTTTCCAGGAAGCACCAGGGATTGAACCCAGGACCTTCTGTGGAAAGCAGGCGCCCAACCACCTGAGCCACATCTGCTACAGCAAACTCACATTTTTAACAGACACATTTGGGGACTGGGCCCTTTGGCTTAATTAAATCTCCAACGCAGTTTCTTGCATGAGCCACAGATCTATTTGCAGTACTTACTGAGCACTCCACTTATAGTCAACATTTGTAACACCTATCTCCTAATCTCCCCTCCACTCCAACCCCTGATTTGTTTTCTCCCCTTGTGTTCAGGAATGTTACCACCACCTTTCTGATTACACAAGCCAAAACCTTTGGCCTCTCCCTCCCAATAACCAAGCCAGTCATTTCTCTCTCCTTCATTGCTCTTAAATCAGCCGCTTCTCTCTGTTACTGCCCTAGCCACCTCCTTGTTATTTCAGTAGGCTGACTCCTTTGTGTTATTTAGGATGCTGCCTAGATCACTTCTCCTTCCTTGGTGGGCATTACCTTTCCATGGTTTGTCTGGCCACAGTCTTGTTTTCACTCAGTAAATATGAGATGAATGTGATGAATGAAGGGATGAAATAAACATAATCAGGTTAGTAGAGTTCTTTATACCATTTATGTTCTTTTATTTCTCAAACATTTAGACTATAATAAGAAATGCATTTAATGTGAAAGCACTGAGTCACATTCTAATCTTTAATGATTCAAAATCAATGTGGAATAAGTAGAAAATTTAGAGGCTTTGGGTCCAGATCAATTTGGATTTGAAGCTCATCTTTGCCTCTTAGTAACTGTTGTCCTAGTATTTAACCAAACCTCTTGTGCTTTAATTTCTTAATGGATAAAATGGAGAAATAAGACGTATCTCTTATGATGGTGGTGAGGATTAAATGAGATGATGTATGTAAAGAGCCTTGCACTCTACATGTTTCCCTATCCTCCTTTAGAATATTATGCCAGCTTAAAGATTTCATTATGAAGACGTGATGATTATGAACCATGGTTTTAAATGAGCTGGTTTTATCTCTTCTGTATTTGTATGTGTTCAGAACATTTGCTCTTAAGGAATAGTAGTAATGGTGGTACTTCATTTGATTCCTTATCCTCTCACTTACTACCATTTTTCTTGGCCAATGAGTATTAGCAACTCGGTTAATTAAGAATAAGAATAAGAAATAAAGGATTGTTAGAATAATAATGAACCTAGAGTGGGTCACCATATTGCTAACGGATGAAATACAAAACCTCTTATCCTGCATTTGGGTACCCAGAGTTTCATGGAAGACCATCTTTCCAAATTTTTATCCAATTATTTACTATTTATCAAATCTTAAACTTTAGCTAATTGTGCCTCTTCTCTTTGGATTTAAATAGTATTTCTCCTTCCAGACCCCAGACTCCAGGACCCAGGGCTCTCCTGCTACCCTCAATGTCCCAAAACTTCCTGGCCTGTCCTCCCTTAGTTTTCTCCTCTTCCTCTGAACCTCTTAGCTTTTAGTGTCTCTGCCTTCATTCACAATCAATCTTCCACTGTTGTGTGACATTTCTTGTGTTGAACAGTGCTGTTGCTTGTCTTTTTAATTGTTATTTAATGTTTCCTATAATTATGGCTTGCCTTACCAATTATATTGTCAATTCTTTTGGAACAGGGGTGGTAATCTTGTGCTTCTTAGTTTGTCAAGTCAAGAGACTTGACAATATTATGATTTATTGATAGAAAGTCTAAGACAAATATGTCTGTAAATTTTATAAGTGGTTTATACTACCTTGGGTCTTATGAGAATACTCTTGATGATGGATCTCATTCCTAAAAGAACACAAACATCAAAAATGCTAAAATGTATACAATAAACATTTCAACTGGTTTATAGAATTTTTTTTTCAGTAGTAGGCTTTCCCTTCCTTCCTTTCTTCTAACAAACACAGTTACTTGATTGTCTTTTATGGATTAGACACTGTGCCAGATACCAAGAATTAAAATGCTTTTGAGAAGTGACTGGAATAATTTAAGTGGCACCTGAATTTCAGTGGCACCTTTAGCCAAAGAAGCTCAGCAGGTATTATGTAATTTGTCTCCTTAAGCATCTATAAGGCAGGTCAGAGTGCCGATGACTACAGCATGGAGAGATGCTCAGAAACCAGCCCTGGGTCAGGTCCTTCCTACAGACCTCAACACCTGCCCTTATGACAGGTGTTCCTTACACAGTGCTCTCCTGGTCATCATGGGAAGCACAGGAAAGGGAAATTGCGTGGTGGAAAAAACTACCTGATTAATGCCACAACATGGGACAGCTTTTGGGAAACCAGATACTCTTTTTTAACAGCCTGTAAATTATCCATCACAGGAACCTTGAAATTAAATGCCTTCTTTCCCTTTTTCTTTAGATAACACTTCCACCTTGTATTTGTAATTGTTGTAGCAAGTGAAAACATTTTGCTGTGTGCTATTATTGAAAGTTTTTGAAAATCTGTAGCATTTAAACGTGAAGTAGACATTTTCTAATTAAGAGAAAGTATAAGTTGTGTAAAAAAGAATTTTGTATATCAGTGGTTAATGAATATGAGAACTGAGTTATCTTTCTACACATATTTTAAGAATTAAAATCATATATTTAGGCCAAAGACTTTGAGATGTTTGCAGTAATTTTCATTAATGCATATTTGTATTATTGAGCTCTCTTATATTGAAACCACTATCAAGGCACTTTGGGTGGGACTAGTAAAAGGAAGATACCAATAACCAATAGCACTCCTCTCTACTCACTTCTCATATTCTGTTCATCAGCTACCTTGTGCTCTATCAGACCACTTCTTGTCACTTTTGGCATTATCCTCTTAGTCAAAGCTGCCATCATCTTTCTTCTCTTTACCTTATAGTTCTCCTTTCTTCCACCCATGATGCCTTACAGTCTCTTCTCCAGGCAGCAGTCATAGTAAATTTTCTGAGATTAAAAAGTAACAAAAAACTCATGAAACACTTAGACAAAAGTAATAGACATATAAGGGATTGTACAAAGAAAATTCAAAACTTTATAGATTGATGAATATAAAATTCATACCCTGGATGAAGAAATTATGGTACATCATATACATAAATCTATTAAAAATCATGTTTTAGAAATAATTATGAACTTGACAAAACAACATGGTATCAAGGGTTAAAAGCAAAAATAAAACTGTGTAATAATGTATATGTATTACAAAAGGGAAAGAGTAAAGGCAAATATGCCCAATGTGCAAATATAATTATTACTCCCCTACTTGAAATCCTTCAGTCCCTTCCCATTTCTCCCAAAATAATTTTCATGTTTTACAGAGATCTGTCTACTTCCTTGGTCTCATCTCTGGCCCCTCTGTCATTGAACAAAGTGCTCTAGCCTCCTTGGTCTTCATTCAGTTCCTCTTCCTGAAATTTTCTTATCTCAGCTATACTTGGTTTTCCATTTTATGTCCCTCATTTAGCCTAGTGCCTTGCAAATAATAATAGGTGCTCAACATTACATAATAAAAGAGCACCACAGCACTAATAATGGCTACCTTTTTGTGAAGTGATTATTGGTGATATTTACTTTATTTATATTTTTTGTACTGAAAAACTTTTTGTAGTGAGTATCTTTCTTCTAATTATCAGAAGGGGGAAAATAGTGCCATCCCAGAATTGGAAAGCCTAGGAGATAAAATTCGGCTACCCTGGAAGAACTTAGAAACTGTGTTATCACAAGCAGGTTAAGAGCCTGTTCAAGTAAATCAGTTAAATGAGGAATTGCATTCATGGACCCTGGATAGAGACAGGAAAATTGTCAGCTGATGGAAAGCTGGTCCATCCAGAGTTGTGCTTTCCAGTACAGCAGTCACTAGCCCCATATGGCTATTTAAATTTAAATTTAAATTGCATTAAATTAAATTAAAAATTAAGTCCCTCATCGCACTGACTACATTTCAAATGCTCGGTAACCATATGGAGCTAGTGGCTCTATATCGGACAGTGCAGATATAGACCATTTCTGTCATCATAGAAAGTACTACTGGAATAGCACTGATTTAGGGTTCTGGAGAGTAGGTATGAAGGGTCAAGAACCCACAACAGGGAGCAAAGAAAAAACGACTTTGGTAATGAGACCAAGCAACATGAAATCTGGACAAGAAGTTTGAGTATTGAGCAAAGTGACACAGCTGGAAGCATGGAAGTCATCCTCTGTCAGAGGCCTTCTCAAGCTGTGCAAGAAGTTATTTAAGTATAAGTAACACAACCCAAACTGTTATCTGTGTTAAATTGTGCACTGTATCCTGTTATGTGATAAATGGTTTCAGAGGCGGAGGGCCATATTGAAAAGATTTCATGGGGCAAGAGTGAGATGACCTGGTCCATGAAGGATTATTACTAGATTGAGTGTGGCGCTGGTTGGAATAGTGAATGCCTGCCAGCCTTTTCTCATTTCGATACCCTCCCATACCAATGAAGTTATGAAAGCATTCATCTTGATCATCATGGCCACTGTCCTACAGTCCTTATGTATATTTCAGCATCTCTTTTTGCACATTGAGAAAATGGGGTTCAGGGCAAACAACCAGTTTATTAGAAATGAGCCGGAAAAGAATAACACATGTAATCTTTAATTTCATTGTCTTAAATTATTTTGGATTCATAAAGCAAATATGACTCAAACAGTAGATATTTTGTGCATTGGAAACAATTGAACCATGTGCATGGATACAGTCACCAATGCTGGGAACGGTGTTCATGTGCTCGCAGCACAGAGCCGTTTGGTTAGACTATTATAATAGCAGCTTACTCGTACTTTTGGGGAGATGGTAAGCTAATGATGTAGCCGTTAATTTGAATTTAGCAGACATTTTAAATATAGGTTTCTCTTACGGAGACAAAAGTTGCAATTTAAAGCTCTTTGGTGGTCTAAAAACAGCTTAATTCTGTAGTAGCATGGTAATAAGTACTAATCCAGCTTATACAGTGATTGTAGTATGTCATGTTTGTGAAAAATTGCCCAACTGCTTTCTCTGGGTTTTATGTTAATTTAAAAATATTAAACATAAAGCCTTATAACATCTTCATGCTGAGATAAACTGTCCAATTTAACTTGTGCTCAAGCAGCAGCTGTCAGGAATTATCTTATTCCTTATGGTTTTTGCTATCACCTTGTGCCCTTTCCTGCCAGAGACACACTGGGATGATAAAACTCACCTTGTTAGAATTTATTGCTTAAATACTACCTGAGGCAAGATGAACATTGCTACTCTAGGAATTAAATGCTGAAGGGGTGATGTCATTCACTGTATTATTATAAACGATTCTTTTACTTTTTTTTTACATTGGTGGTAGGGGCAAAGGAAAAATTGCCTCTGAATGGTGTCTCCATTCCTTTTGTGGGCATATTCATTGCTTCTTTTTGGAAGTTGTTGAGCTGAGTATTTGAGGAATGGCTTCTTACCCAATTTAACAACCATTTTACAAGTGAAAATGCAGAGAGAAATGCCTTACTGATGATGGATGTAATTTCCACAACTTAGAAGTAGTGAGGGCTATTTCAACATTTGTTGTAAAAATACAGTGAATTTCCTTTTCATGATTAATAAACTGAAGAAAGTGTTGGTGTGAGCAGTCCCAAATGTTTAATAGTTTTGAAAATCATTACCATTGCACATTATTGCATTCTTTTGTTTGGGAGGTTTTATTTGAAAGACTTACCTTTAGGTTTTGATTCCCTCATTATGGATCAGCTGGTGGGTTGGACGGGGCATGTGTGGCAGGAGTAGAATGAAGGGTTTGCCCTCGTTAAATATTTGCTACAGATCGTCCATGCTGAGGGTAATTCTCATGTAAGACATTAACAATTGGATTATACCTAGATATACATATGGATGACTTTTCTGTTTATGGAACATAGCATGACTTTTTTCCTTTTGCTTACTGTCATTTAATGCATTTGTCTTCAAATTTGTAGTTTTATAAATGGGCAACTTACCAAAAATTTGCTAGAATAAGACAATGAATTGCTATATACTGTTCACTTAGATTAATCGATAATGTTTTGCTATTTCTCTAGGTAAATATAAACATATGAATATTTATTTTTATTAATAGCATTTTGGTTGAACCATTTAAAAATTAGTTGCAGACATCATGACAATTCACACCTAACTAATTCGGCATGTTTTTCCTAAGAATAAGATTATTCTCTTACATAACCAACCACAATATAATTATTACAGTTATGAAATTTATGATTGATAAAATGTATAATCTTATTTTCCACAGATATTTGCATTTTCCCTATTGTCCTAATAATGTCATTTATACCTGTTTTTCCCCATACCACATCCAGTCAAGGATCATACATTACATTTTGTAGTCAGGTCTGTATTTTCATCTCCTTGGTAAGATTTTTCACTTTGAAGAGGTAAACTATAACATTAATACAGCAGTGTGGGTTTAAAGAGGTATCACTGCCTTTTGGTCTGATGTGACTCTTTCAGCTCATGAAAAAGACACTCAAATTCCTATTTATGACATATGCACTTTTATGTAATTATTCTTCTTGTGTGAAAGGCTAGTGTGGCAGAGCATATAAACACCTGAAGTTAGCCATTTGGCTTGTCAGCAAGGGAGGATTTATAGTAGTTGTAATCACGGTAATAACAAGGATAATATTTTGTATTATTAAGTACAGAAAAAAGCATTTGCAATGTAAGTGGTCCACAGCCAATTCATATCCGTGGTATAATGAAAAGCTCTTTGGGCTTAGAAGACCAGGGAGTTCCTTCTTTGTCACCCTACCAGTGTGATCCTAGAAAAAACTCTTAACCTTCTCGAACCTCATTTTTTAGAAATGGAGTTAAAGCTGTAAGGGTCAAACGATGCCACATATGTTATAATGGTGGCATACCATCAAAACCGTGCTATCTAAATGTCCTCAGCGGCTCAGGGACTGTAATTTGTACCTCTTTAGTGTCCATATGTGCTAGGCTCCTTGTTAGTGAAGCACTTCTAGGTTGTCCCACACAGTTCTTACTCATTTCTGTTTTTCCTCTAATACTTTGTATATGTCTCTCTTTAAAGACAGCTTTCATCCTGGTTAGGCTGTCTTGTTCATCTGTTTAGTCCTTCCTGGTTAAGACACAGTAGGCATTTAATAAATGTTTGTCGAGTGAGTAAATAGGCTCTGTTTCTCATTCATAAACATGGATAGGTAAGGTTTCAGCTTCCTTTTTTTTCTACCAAAAACAAGGAATTAGCCTTTTTTCATTTTTTAGAGTAGAGTTTTTTATAAGGGATTTTATAGGTTGCACATCTGGTGCCATTAGCAGTTCAGTAATGGAGAAGAAAAGATAAAATAAAACAAGTATTGCAGGATACTTTAAAAAATGGAGGGGAAGGCAGGGGGAAAACATGCCAAGAGAAAAAGACCACACTAGGTAAGTCTATTGCATAAATCAAAAGGGTTTATGTCATAACATGAACATGTGCCATTCCTGTTCATAGATTGAATTTCAGTAGTTGGTTGCATAAAGAAGTAAAGTGTAATGAAACTGGCAAGCAAACTATTCCCCAGTCAGCCTTATCTTTGTTCCATTTGTCCTTCAGATAGAGCTTTTCTTGCCTTTTTCAATAAAATCCATCCAGCTTTTTTTTTTTTTTTTTTGCATTTCTCAGTAACTAAGCTGAGAAGACCAATGAGATTCGGGGCTTTTATAGTTCTTAGCAGCTGCTTTTTAAGAGATCAAAACTTAGAATGCTGCTACATGGTATTAAGGCTTAACTATTGATGTGTCCCTATAGGGGATATGTTTTTCTTGGGGTGGGATGAGGGAAGAGGGGAGAAGAAGGGCAAAGGATGATCCCTACAAGCATGCTTGTGACAGTAAACCCTAATTTCCTTGTTTCCTAGGATCCTCTTTGCAAGCTCAGTGCTTAACCTGACTGAACTGACTGCTCTACGGCCTGACCTTGGAAAATTGAAAAAGATTCTGTACTTCCATGAGAACCAGTTGGTATATCCTGTCAAGAAATGTCAGGAGAGAGATTTCCAATATGGATACAACCAAATTCTTTCATGGTAGGTATAGATTGCATCATCATATTTGGTCCACTGCCACCTTTTTCTTTATAGATGATTAGTTTTTACATCTGGACACTTACCATGCATTTATTTCACACTTTAAGGTAGGTACAAACGTATGAACGTACTTTACATGATAGTAATCACTTGTGCTTCTGCAGTATATAGAAGATCATAGTTAATCCTTTCATAATATATGTATGTAACTATCTAATTATATGTTGAACTAATTGTCTATTATTCATAACATTCAGAATAGAATCAAAGGGCTGGCAGAGACCTTCAGCCCTTGATTCCATGATCCCTTGTTTCAGGCATTCTTTCAGAAAAGGGCAGTTAGTCAACTCTGGTCTTCCCCACTACTGTCACTGTATTCAGCTAAAATCAAAATAAAATTCAAAGAGGAATAGACAAAAATTAAAGCGTAGTGGAGCGAGAGGTTTTTTCTAAGACTGAAAACTATGGAAAATGTATCCTTAGGTGATTGTGTTTTTAGTTCCTATTGTTGAATCTTCTGAAATTGCATAGCCTTAAAGTACCATGACATTTCAAAGGTGATGGTCCTTCTTTTTTGTTACGTCAGAGCAAAGTGTCTTTCCTGAGGCTTAATGAGAGAAGTTAATAACAATTCTGGGGAATGGCTTTACTATTGGATCCTATTCAACATAACTGCAGCAGTCAAATGGAATCCATTTGGCAGTGATTTGGTACATTTTACTCACCTATATTAACAGTTATTAGAAACTGGGATTGATGATGTGTTTAAACAGATACACAGCTCTTGCAAGTATGTTGAATAGTTGAGTTGACTTGGAAAAACAGCTATGTAGTAATACTTTTGTGTTTTGAGCATTTTGTAAATGTTTTCATGCAATCATTTTTACAAGCTGCTTCAATTGTGAAGTAGCAGTGCTATCAAAATAGAGTGGAGCTGCTTCACTTCAGATGTCTCATAAAAAAAGCAACCGATTTAAAAATTCATAAAAAAATTAAAATACTTTATTTTATATTGAAAGAGAAAAGGGAAACATATTTTAAAAACAAAAATAAAACCTTTCATGCTTTATCGATATGGAGAACATTTGTAATATTCTTTTAATTTCTTGAATTAGCATCATTCTTTTCCCTAGAGAATGTGTCTTTATTACTCCTGAGAAATCACTAGGGAAAAAAAAAGTCTATTTTTCCTTTTATGGGTGGGTTTTAAAGTTAATGGAAGTTATACCCACTCATATCAGGGAGGAAATGCACCGAAAAGAATATTTATGTAAACTATCTTGTATCTTTAATTTAGCATAGCCTGGATTTTATAAGAATAAGTAGTTGGGTTGCATGCCCTCTGAGGACACATATCTAAAAAATTATATCTTACTGCCCCTTATCTCTCTCTTACATAAAATATTATCTTTGTTCATAGGGAATGAGACTGTAAAAGCTTGTATGGGATTTTTCAGCATTGCTCTTCTTTAGAGGGTAAACTGATAGACAAGCTTGGAGAGAAAGAAGTGGACTTGATCATTGGTTGGCCTCTTAATGGGAAAAAAATGGTTTACAGTTGTCCAGAGGAAAAATATGAGTGTTAGAAAGCAGTCCTGTTCAGATTCTCTTTGAAAAGCAATACTCCTCCTTCCTCAAATGTTTCTTTAGTTTTCTTGCTGACTTCTGCTTTTGTTGGCAATGTCAGATTTCTTTCTTGACTGCGTGGCAGTTAAGGATTTTAAAGATGACTGACATAAGCACTCACCTTCAATAGAGGTTTCCCTAACCCTCTGACTTATGAACACATGTCGTAACTATATATTATAACCTGTGGGTCACTATTACAATATGTGACATATGGTGAAAACAGACTAGCTGTAAAACATCTTTTAACTTTTGGTATATTATTATATTGGCTTCCTTATTGCTTGGTATTGTGTCAGCACTTCTATGACATTCTTTAGTATTATTCCACATTGTAATCATACCCCTCCCCACCCAAATTTTGCACTAGGTTTCAACTGGTGGTGGTGGGGTCTTTGTATGGAAAAGCAATGTTTTTTGGAGTATGGGGGGTAGTAAGTTAAAAATTCCTTTTTTTTTTATTCCACTGGATTAATAATAGGAACTTTGGCTGTCTCAGTAAATATGAATTTAACTAAACTGAGTATTTTCTATGTTATTCTATGAGCACTCCTATTTCATTGAGTTTTTTAGTCCTCTGGACTTAGATTTCTTTTTTTTTTCAGTTTTCTTGATCTATCTTTTTAGGGTGAAATTCATCTAACTACTTTGTTTAATTGTGTGTATCTCTTATCAAGGCATTTTTATGCATTTCATTGAGATCTAGTGGCACTGAATTATTGCTAAATAATTAAAGCAAAGACTCTATTAGTCAAAAGCAATGGCCAGGGAGCGGATGTGGCTCAAGCTGTTGAGTGCCTGCCTCCTACATGGGAGGTCCTGGGTTGGTTCCTGGTGCCTCCTG
>JAQZBX010107451.1:0-10651 GCA_029593785.1 Cabassous unicinctus
TTTTTTTTTTTTTTTTTTGGTACGTATGAACTTTTAAATTAATTTGTAATTGCGTGGTTTTTGGGCATTCACCCTGCCAGCTGCTGGGAGATGGATTTCATGGGTTTCTAGCTTGTCTCCTCTTGAGCCTGAAGAGATAATGAGAAGGTGCTTTGTAGTTTGGGTAAGAAAACATCATCTTATCTGAAGACTCATGTTTCAGTCCCTTCTCCTTAGGCTAATGTAAATAAAACAAAATACTGAAATCTGCCAGTCCACCAGTATTTGTTCTGAAATTTTTATTGTGGTTTCCTCAAGGTATGTAGGTCTCTTCGCTACTGCTTGAAATTCAGTCTCCTTTGGCGAACTCACAAAAAGTGTGGAATTTCCATGCATCATTAAAGTTTATTAAATGCCTGCGAGGCACGCTATAGAGGAAAAGGTGCTGGGGGGCTATACGGAACATCTGACTCGTTCCCTGCCCTCAGGGTGTTTATCTCAACACTAAGATGGACGACGCAATTAAAAAGCACCAAGGCTCATTACACCAATGGAATATTTATAGCAGGAATAGTTATTTTTCTAGCAAAAAAGTCACTTGAGGGCAGGAACTGTGACTCGCTCATCTGTGTACCTCCTGTAGAGCTCGCCCTGTGTAGTCAGTTGGCCATAAATATTCATTAAATATAACGGAATGTTAAAAAACAAAACTGTTTATCCCTTACCAGCCAGTTTCCCAACTTTTCTATTTCTATTTCTGATATTGGCACCATTTTGTTTGGTTGCCCAAGTCCAAGCCTAATGTTATATTTGATGCCCGTTCTCCCCCATCTCTACCTCTAATCAGCTGCCAAGCTCTTTTGAGCCTTCCTTCTCAGTCTCTTGTATCATCTATCCAATCTGCCCTAGCTTGGGTTACTACCTCTCCAAGAAATGTAAACTTTTAACTATTTGTCCTACCTCCAAGCATTCCTCCTTCAACCTCTTCGGTGCACCCACGAAATGAGGTTTCCTGAAGCAAAGCCCAGGTGATGTCCACGGTTTACCTTATCTCCTGGCCTTCTCCCCTCGTGATCATCCTCTGCTCCTTTAAAGCAAACTGGGCCATTCCCTGCTCCCATCAAACCCTCCAGCATCCCCCCTCTTGGTCCTCATGGGTCTCTGTTTCCTACACTGGGAACTTCCTCACTGTGTATTTCCAGCTTTCAAAATCCTATAGTTTGTTCATTCAGGGATTTTGATAGCAAGCAAGAGAATGTGCCTCTGGCTACCTTAAGCAGAGGAGAAATTTATTGGAAGGATTTCAGGGAGCTGGCGGGGGAGCTGGAGATGCAGGGAGGGAGGGCTGGGAATTAAGCAGGCTAACAACTCTGTAGGGACGTGCTGGGGCCCTAGAGGCCAGAGCCTCATCTGTCCTCCCCTTGCCCTCCTCTTCTTCATGCTCTCATGCTTCAAAATCCTGAGCAAGAGGGTTCCAAGGAGCCCTGCCTCCCTCTAGTTCAGACAGGGCTCTCCCTAAAATTAGGAAGGGAATTAGATATAGGGTAGCCAAATTATGGCAGCCTGTCTCTGTGTCCTCTTTCAAGGTCCATTTCTAATATCACTACCTTTTACCAAGACTAAAGCCTCTCCTGGTTCTCATATTGTGTATTTTCCAATTTAGCTCTATATTCCAGTTTGTGTACTGTGTCTTACCCTTCCTCTGAGATTAAAAGTTCAATTTATCTTTGTTTCTCCTGAATTGCCTCTTATAATGGCTTACAAAGAGAAACATGCTGTAAATGTTTAATTGAATTGAGGGTCAAATAGATGGTCAAGACCAGGGCTCACCGTGTGCCAAGCATGAAGAGTAGGTATTTTTCCACTATCTCACTTAATCCTTACAGATGTAGTCGTACTATCATCTGAGGCCCAGAAAGGGTAAATGACTCATCCGGGTCACAGGGTTGTAAGTAGGCTTCCAACCTCTGAGGCCTGACACACACACCACCTTCCATCATCGTGTTGCCTACAAGTCCTAGGAGGCGGTTCGAGCAGGGCATGGCCGGAGCCTTGAGGAACACTTTACATGGGTGAGGAGTGGAGGCAGGAATTCCTAGCTGCCTCCACACAACAGGTGGAAATTAGTGCGACTAAGTGGGGGACGGGGAGATACCAGGGTGGCTGACCCAAATAGCTTATACTGGGCCGAGTTAAGAAACTAGACTGTTATGGCAGGACCAAGTTGGAGAGGCCTTTGAAAGATAAATAGTGGGGTTTGATGTGGATGTGATTTGGGGGAAAAGGTTCATACTTTTTGCCCTTTCAATATTTTGTTACTGAAGACATTTTAATAGTAAAACAAACATGGCGTGACAGTTTGAAGCTTTTTGTGGATCCCAGAAAAGGTCATGTCCTTAGAGCTAATCCATTCCTGTGCATGTAAACCTGTTGTAGATGGGACCTCTTGATTAAATCACTTCTGTTAAGGGCCTTTGATTAAATTGTGTGACCCAGGGTGGGTCATAATCCTCTTACTGGAGTTCTTTATAAATGGAGGACCAAAAGCAGCACAGAAAAAGCCTGACAGGCTGAGAGAGAGGTCCCGGAGGCTGGAAGTTGGAATCAGTGGAGCACAGAGGCATAGCAAGCAGCCCCAAGAGGCTGAAAGAGACAAGGCCTGGAGGAGAGAGGAGAGATGAGCCATGTGCCTGGCAGCCCACAGCTGCAATTTGGTGAGACAGCATCTCTGATGATGCCTTGATTTGGACATGCTCACAGCCTCAGAACTGTAAGCTTGTAACCTAATAAATTCCCATTGCAAAAGCCAACCCATTTCTGGTACATTGCTCTCAGCAGCTTTTAGCAAACTAAAACACATGGATATACTAGTGGAGGAGAATGCAGAAATGGATATATTTTTTTGAATAAAACAGAGGCTTCAAAGAAATGTCTCACCCATGTTGCACCTTGTAATGGGTTGAATGGAAACCTCCCCCAAAAGATACGTCTACCTAGAACCTGTGGCTGTGACCTTATTTGGTAAAAACGTCTTTGCAGGTACAAGAAGTTTGCAGGATCTTGAGATGAGGCCATCTGGATTGTGGTGGGCCCTAAATCTCTTTTGTACATGTAGGGGGAGGCTATGGGAAGATGAAGGCAGAGATTAGAGTTATGTAGGAATAAGCCAAGAAACGCCTGGAGCCACCAGTAGCTGGAAGAGGGAAGGAAGGGTCTCCCACAGAGCTTCTGGAGGAGTGTGGTTCTGTCAACATCTTCAGTTCAGACTCCCAGTCTCCAGAACTTTGAGAAAAATTTCTGTTGTTTTAAGACACCCCATTAGTGGTAATTTATTACAGTGGCCCAAGAAACAAATACAGGCCTCTTAGGGTTAAATTCTCCAGCCTTTGTAGGATCAAATGCTCAACATTTCTGCCATCAGAGGTATTCTGGGTAGACAGTGGGCAATGGGGAGTCAAGAGAAGTTCTTGAATAAGGAGAGGGGCAAGACAGATGCGGTTTTTAAGAAGGTTGGGATGACACTGCTGTCCTGGGTGAATCTGGGATGGGAGAAAATGAATGACGGGAGGACAGCTGGAAGGCAGCCCGAGCGGAGGAAAGAACAAGCTTGGAGTCAAGTATATGCGGGTTCGGATCCCAGTTCTGTCATTTGCCGTTTCAGTTTTCTCATCTGTAAAACAGGGAAAATAGTTTTGCGTGTGAATTAAAAATAATATGTGTAAAATTAAATAAATGCATGTTTTACTTATTAATTATATGAACATTAGGACATAGCATTGAAAATAGAAAGATGTGGTCAAAGAGCTTTTAAGAATCCACAGGACTCAGAATCATGGGCGTTTGGGTCGAAAGGGGTCTTAGTGTCACTTTCCTAGGGGAGAGCTAAGCTAGAGGCATGAAGATGCCCACAGAGCCAAGACCAAGATGGTGGAGAAAGAGCTGGTTTGGAAAGGAGACCAGTTTCATCCTGAGTGTGCTGATTTTGAAGAGATGGTGAGCTGCCCAAAGGGAGAGCGCTTGTGGGCAGCTGAGAACCAGGGCCCAGGGCCTATCTAAGGCTACAGAACTGGGAGCTGATTGCTGAACTGGAAGCAGGCAAAAAATGACCAACTCTCTGAAAAAATGTTGCCCACCAGAATGAAAACAAAGGGCCAATGTCTGCTTTGGGATAGTACTGTCAGGGGCTGGGAAGACAAAATCCCCACAAGGAGACAGAGAAATGTAAGAGAATTAAAATTAGACGTGTTAGATAAAGGAAAGATGACTGGGTTTCATGAAATAGCAGAAATGGCACACGCTTCAGAAAACTGCCTTGGATAAAGACTGAGGAGCCACTGGGTTTAGAGAGAGAATATCACTAGTGAGGTTAGTAAGAGGCAGGGGAGGAAAAGGAGGCACCGGGTGAAGTTCAAAGATGCATGATGCAGTGAAAATTGACAAAGCTAACAAGTTAAAAACTGGGTCAATATTTTTATAACTATTGTGAGTAAACTAATTTAAAACTGGGGCAGACCATTTACTAGAATTCTGCTTTTCTTTTTGAAAAGCTAGTTATTAGTAAAGCAAGGTTTGCAAAAAAAGGGTGAACTGAGGTAGCTACTTTCCAAGGTTATGATAACAGGATGTTTTGATTCTCTGCTCTTTCCATCAACATACCCCACCTCCTTCTACCAGAGATTGCTTTTGAAGCACTACCTACCGCTAGGAAGTGTGCCAGGTATATTACATAGGAAGTAGGTAAATGTTAGATCCTCGTTTTATAGAGGAAGAAACTGAGGCTTAGAAGGTTTAAGAGACTGACTCTAGCTATCCATCCCTTGATACTTCCTGTTGGGAACAAGGCAGGGGATGAGTCAATCAAATGATACTGTCCTGTCGCCTTGGGTAAGGTATTATTGCCTCAAAAGGAATGGAGAAGCCAGGATCCTAAGAGTCTCAGTAACATGGATACAGGCTCTTCCGCCAGGAAATCAGAATCATTTGAATAGGGTTTCCTCTGGGAAGCCATATGGGAAGGAGATTGGAGAACAGGCACCTGGATGCACGCGTCTTCCCCCTTCCTCCTGGGTTTTAATCTTCCAAGCTTGTCACAGGTAAGACCCAACTCACAGCTGAGGGAGTGACCCGGTTCCCCCACTGGTGATAACTCCCTCCGGCGCCCACATTCACGCAGCGACTTCCCGGATTGTGCCCCCGTGGGCTGGCAACCAGGATCCGACTGGCCTGGGCAGGGAATTTGCACTGGAGGCGGCAGCGGCTGGCTTCCTCGGCCCTTTAGGAAGTGCCTCCGACAGGGATGCGGGAGTGAAAACTTGCCGGGTTGGGAAAGTAAATAGATGTAAGGCAAATAAATAAAAATACCCCAAAGCAATTGCACGGAGGAAGTGACCTTTTCGCGTCACTTTCCTGATGGACAACAGGCCTGCTCGACTGAGAGTGCCGTGGGAATGCTTTCGGAAGGGGGCCAGTCGCCAAACAGCTCTAGTGTCATGATAAGAAAATCAAACAAACAAAAGAGGCCGGGGAGCCCCCCGGCGTCCCTCGAGGCTGGAAGTTACTGCCTTTCTTTGCACTCCCCTCCTCCCCCCACTCGCCACCCTGCGCGCAGTTTCAGGCGGCAGAGCCACTTTCCTCCCGCCGCCAGCATCTGGCCGTCGCCGAGCGGCGGTGCGTGCCGCCGAGCCCGGGGCTCCCCTAGGCTTGGGAGCGCGCTAGACCCCGGCCGCGGACCTCGCGCAGCGCCCCCGGCCGGGCCCGGGAGAGGCGGCGGGAGCCGGGAGCCCCTGCCTGGGGTGCGGGCCGCCGTGCGCACGCGGGGCCGCGGGGAGGGCCCGGCAGCGCCCCCGCGCCGAGCCCGGCCGCGCGCAGCCCCGGCGCCCCCAGGTGGGTCTGCGCGGCCTCCGCCCCGCGCGCGGGGGGCTGCGGCCGGCCCCTGGCGGCGTCATGGCGCGGCCGGGGGAGGAGCGGCGGGAGGCGGCGGCGAGGGGAGGGCCGAGGAGGAGGAAGGGCGGCGGGGGAGGGGGAGCCGCGCCGGGGGAGGGGCCGCCGCCGCCGGGTTCGTGGGGCCGGGAGCCGAGCGGGGCGCGGGGGAGCCGGGCGGGCGCGCGGGCGGCCGAGCCTGGACGCGGCGGGGCCGAGGCGGCGGCGAAGGCTCAGCGGGGCCCGGACCCCGGGCGCAGCCGGCCCCGCCGCGGGAGGGGGCGAGCGGCCGCGGGCGGCGGGAGGCGGGGAGCGGCGCAGACAAAGAGCGGCGCCGCCTCGGGTGCGGAGCGCGGCCGCCGCCGGGACCCCAGCGCGCCGCGTCTCCGGGTGGCGCCGCCGTCTTCCCCGGCCTCGGCGGGCGGCGGCCGGGCCCTGCCCCCGGCGGAGGTAAGCGCGGCCGGGACGGGCTCGGGGCGCGCCGCGGCCGCCGCAAACTTGTGGCCATCGCGCGGAGTTGCGAGCGCGGCGGGGGCGCGCGGGGCGGGGCCGCGCCCGGCAGGGGCTCGGGGGACCGGGCGCCCGTCCCCTCCCCACCGGCCGCCGCTCGGCTCGGCCGCGGCCTGGGGCGCCCCCTGCCCCGCGCAGACGGGCCGGGCTCTGCACTTCCCAACTCCGCACCTTCCTGCCCGCCGTCCCCGGCCTGGCCCCGGCCCCCGACCCGCTCCGGGTGCGGGCGCTGGCGGGCGGGGGCGGCCCGCGGAGGGGCCGGGCGGGGCGCGGGCGGCGGGGGCGCTGCTCGGCGACGCCGGGGCCGGGGAGGAGTGCCCCGGGCGGCGGGGCGCGGGGAGCTGGCGAGCCCCAGGCGGGCAGGGAGTGCCGGGCTCCCGAGCCGGCTGCGGGGGCGAAGCTCGGGCCCCGGCGTGGGAGCGAGGCCACCTTTCCGCGGGTCATCCCGGGGAGCGGGGCGCGTGTCCTCGGGAACACCGGCCCCGGGTGTCAGGGCCCCAGCGCGGAGGACGTGGGAAGCCCGGCGAACTTACTGGATTTATTGCAACTATTTCTGCATCTCCGCACAAAGCTGCTGTCAGCGCTCATAAAGCAGGTCCTCGCCTCGGCGAAGGGGACTTTCGTGCCGGATTTCAGGCTCTGTGTCCTGTGCCAGGTTTACATGACTCTCTTACAGCCACCTGAACCAAAGTTTCCCGCAATGGCTTCGCTCTCTCGCTTTTTTCAGGGCGATTTAATTAGGAAGTGGTTCTGGAAGAATGCGCGGTGTGACTTCTGAGGCACTGACGCTCGCTCCCCTGTAAGCGCTGTGGACGTGGTACTGTGGGCACCCGTTTAGTTTGCAGAGCGCCTTTATTTGTAGGCAGTAAAGATCGCCGTGGAAGGTCTGCGTGGGGTCCGGGGGTCGCTGGCTGGTGAACATCAGACGGCTGAGTTAAAGCAAGCGTTCTAACAGCTTCAGGGACCGAGCAGTCATGCGTGCGGAGCCTGCGTCAGCCACTTCAGACCATGAATTTTGGCAGTTTCCCCTTTCTTTGGCTTTATCTTGCCAACAGGTTTAAGTGTAATGCGTCTCATCAGTTGGCTTCTGCATAATGGGCTGAGCAAACCCCAGTGCTGGGCTGGAAGGGGCTGTCTGGCTCGGGCCACTGACCCCGAAAGAAACCCAGCCCAGGAGTGGCGTGCTCAGGACCCCTCGTGGTCCTGGCGCAGGAGCCGACATCTCGGGGTGGATTGTGTGCGTTTTGTGCCACTGTTTTTGAAGTAGAAAGTGACTGAAAGTGAGATTAACCTGGGCTGCTTTAATTTACCAAAGACACATCTGAACTTTGCTTCTGAACACTCCTTTCATTCACTTTCAAGTGTTCCTAGATAAATAGGTAAATTAATAATGGGATTCAAGCAGGTGTGTGGTTTATGTGAAGGGAATGGCCATCAGCCGTGAGCATGTGGAGAAGTGCACTTGACCCCGAGCTTTGGGTATAGATGTAGGTTCTTAGACGTTTGGGACAGCGGTTTCCTGAGAAGGGGTTAATACTGCTTGTGAAGACGCGACCATGAGGAAAATCCTACCTGGATGTTTCTCTCCCCTCAATGTTGGTTAGATGTAGTCTTCAAAAAAATGGTACAAGTTACTCAGTTACCTAGAGGTAGTTTTGATTGAATTAAGTGGCAGTGTCTTAATTACCTTCTGGGGACTACTTGAGGCCGAAATTCAGTTGCTGCCAGCCAGTTGTAAGCTTGTGGAAATGCCCTTGGATCCGTCACTTGAGTGCTTGGCTTCTTAGCTGTTAGACCCCCCCGTGGGTTGAGCATAAAATACAGGGTATAATTGGGTGGCAAATTACCATCAGGAAAATCGACTATTCCATAACCCCCCTTAACTGTCCATTTGTGGGGAACTGATTCTTTTTCAATGGATGGGTTTGTTTAAGGTGCATTTTTAAGTAGGTGTGGTCCGTTTTCAGGCTTTGAGCTTTTTTTTAATGGTAAATTTTGGTCAGATCATTACACTCCTGCATCCTTCATCTTCTTCACCCCTGAGCCCCGGGACCCTGCTGTATTCCCAGCCTGTGTCATTTGCATTGGGGGGTTATGGAGGTTTTCCAACAAACAGCAGATATTACATACAAGTGTTTTGAGAAGTGAACTGTCATCCATATTAAATACCCTGGAAATCTCTGCATAGGCACAGGCTGGCTCACCTTTTAAAATACCCTAAAAACTCTCTTATTGCCTGGAATGATCTGGAATGCTTTACTGTATCACTCACGTTAGCTTAGGTGGGCTCCGTGGGACACACATGCTTCTAATTGCTAGATTGGCTTGCAGTGTGCACTAGGGGAAAGAAGGCTTGTGGAAATGGTTCTCCAACTTAAAAAAAAAAAAAATGAAGCTTACTGACTGAACAGCTCAAGATTGCTTGCTGAAACGATAGGGGAGGGAGGTGGGTAATGTAAGGGAAAACTAGTATGCTAACTTTTTTCACAAATGAACTGGAAACTCCCTACAACTCACCGAGAGGCTTAGAAAATTTGTTTTCCTATCAGTGGGATTGCAAATGGCGCTTCCAAATGGTTTCTCTTTCCTAAAATGAGTTACAGCAACACTCCACCGTGTGTTTTCAAAGGGCCTAAGCTAAAAATGTGTGGTGTTAAATGCTTGGATTAAGGCAATGCAGAAGGAAGTTAGGACAGCCTTTTAACAGGTAATCGGAAGTGTGGAGCTAAGGTAAAAACGGTTACTAGTTTCTTTAGGCTGTTTTAGTAGTACAGTTTTAAAAATTAGATTTATTTTTCCTTTTCCTGCATTTCACTTTGAACTTGTTGCAAAGTACTTATATTTCTTAAGGTATAATGAACATTAGCAAGATATCTCCCTCCTTCCCTCCTCCCCTAACACACACACACACACACACACACACACACACTCACACTCACACATCCATCCCTACATCCCTGCCTTAGGAGTCTTAGTCCTTGAAATCAGGACAGTGAAAAAGTTTTTTGTTTTTTTTCATTTTGAATGTTCTCTCTGTTTTAGTAATTTTGGTCCTATTATTTCCCTACCTAAAACATTTTCATGGTCATTGGTTATAAACTACAAACCCCAATTCCGCACCTTTCCCTGCTCTCGTGCTACTCCCAGCAGCCCAGGTGCAGTATCACAGTGGTGTTACTGTCCCTTGACCAGCCCCTTTTGTTCCTTTCTCCACCCCTTTGCTCAGCCTGCTCCCCTCTCAGCCCACTTGGTGTCTCGGGCTCTCATCCATGCCAAAGGTCTGTGCCGATTCCGTACGTTCCTCACATCTCCCCAGCTCTCCCTCCCAACCAGAGCGGATGGCTTTGCCTTTGAACTTCATGGTGCTTCCTTTGTGCCTCTGATTTGGCATTTATCACAGTATGCCTTATGGACGCTTTGTGTTCATATTTCCCTTAGTAGATTATAAGCTCTTTGAGGGCAGAAAGGTTTCTTCACTTGGTTTAGTTTTTCGTTTCTTCGCTTACTTTATACTTGATAGATGCTCAGCAAATACTTATTGAATCCATGGGTATTGAATTCCGAGCCTTTTAGAGGATTGGGGCTCTGGTTCCTCACTGAGATCTTCGCAATGAGGGCTCCTCAGGGTCCTTGTGTTTCTGTTTATAACCTCTGTGATCCTTGTGGAAGGCTTTGGCAGCAGGACACGGAGACAGTGGGCTGATTTGGTCTGGTGGCCTCTATTGGGTACATTTTCTGCCAAATGAATCGTGTGTAGTCCTGAAGTGACCCTTAAAAAATCCCGCACACGCAGCATTCAACAATATAAGCACCTGCTGGGCTCCAAGAATGTTTTACTCTTCAGTAGATCAGCCTGTCTTTCCGTGTCAACCTGAAGCGGAAAACTTGGGGCAAAGCGTTTGTTATCCAGACCTGGTAAGTTATTTAGTATCACCCCACTTTTTTCTACCACTTTTATTTGTAATGTGTTTTTTAAGGAAGCTTCAAGTGCACTCATAATTTAAATATTGTAATTTCCTTTTCCGAGGCAGTTTTGGAAAGTGTGCAGCTTTTGCTGGTCAATAGTTATTGAATATTTAAAATGCTGTAATTAGATAGGAATAATAGATACTGATGCTTGTATGAAAAATGTTTAGTCTACAAAGTACTTTTCACTAACTCTGTCATATTTAATATTCAAAATAACATGACAAAATTGGCCACAGCCATTATTTATATGTGGAGACTGGAGTTTAGGGACGGT
>JAQZBX010107452.1:0-10648 GCA_029593785.1 Cabassous unicinctus
GATCAACCTGGAAATCGAACCAGGGGCTTCCTATATGCAAGCCGGGAATTCCTCCACTGAGCTAAATTCTCTCCTTAGCTTAATTAGTCTTTAGAAAGCTATCTTCCCCTTTTCCCCAAGGCATTTTAGACTTCTACAGCTTGCTAGAATCCTTCTGGTTAGGCACCTGTCTCTGCAACTTCTTTAATCTAATTGCTTTCTCTCCCCAGGCAGCTTGATAGGACAGCCTGCCTGAGAGGATTCCCTCTCCCCTCTCCCAGTCTGGTCGGGGTCACTTCTGAGATTCAAGGGGGCTCAGCTGTCCAAACTCACTGCAAGGAAACCACTCTTCACCCTCTGCCAGACCCCTCTTCCTCCTAGGGAATGCCCCCCGCTCCCCCCCACACACCCCCAGTCCTTTGGCAGCAGCCAACCAGGGGCCCTGAGGCTACTTGCCTGAGGGTGGGTTGTATGTCCTTTCCAGCCACATGAGCCAGCAACTCAAGGAAACTCAAGCGTTTTCCTTTGGCTTCTTGATCTTTCCAGTACCCTCCTAGATGACTCAAGGCAACTTCCTCTTCTATATATATCCAAAGCAGCTCCTTTAGTTAGGTCCCGGCCTTCTCTCCACTTTCTTTGTGAGAGGGTCAGAAGCCACCTACTTACTTCAGCCACAGTTAATTCTAATTGAGCTCCCTGTTTCCAAACTGTCCTATCTATTGACAAACCATCTAATACATTTGAGTATCTGAGTAATCTTCCCAAAACACAAACATAACCTTGCCACGTTCTTACTCCCATCCCCCACCAGCAGCACATGTAATGGCTAAACATTTTAGCGGGACATCCTAGCCTTTTCATAATATAGTCCTTGTGTACCTGTCCAGACGCATCTCCTAATGCCCTTGAACCCATACACACCTATGTTTTAGCAACACCAAAGTTGCTATTTCAATACTCTGGCTCACTCTGTCCTTTCTGCTTAGAATGCCATTTCTCCCATTGTATATCATAATCCTGAGTATCCTTCAATACCCAGATGAAAAATTACTTCCTTGCAAAGCTTTTGCTGACATCCAGGCAGTTAACTAGACCCTTCCTTGTACTATCAGCATTTATTTTGCTTTTGTCATTGTCTCTAACTCTCAGTTTCCTCAACTGCAAAATTTAGATAATAACAGTGTATGCTTCATAGGATTATTATGATAATTAAAAGAGATAATACAAATAAAGCTTTTAAAAAATTGCATAACACACAACAACCATGCATAATAGGCACAATTGTTATTAGTATTCTTCTTTTAAAGCACTCTTGTACTCTTCTATATTTCTTAGCTCATCTCTCTCTACACAATTAGACTATGATCTTCTTTAGCATGGAGGCCATGTCTTTAACCAGCTCTGTATGAACTGGGCCAGGCTAAATGTCTATAAAATGACAGAATCTTTAAATAAGGGAAGTTTCTCTATTTTTCTGGTATTAACTCTTTTTATTCTTAATGGAAAATAATTTAAAATGTACATATATGTGAGGTATTTCCTGGTTTCATTTAAAACTTATCCTTCAAAAAAAACCTTCTTGGATTCAAAGGTAATATTCAACACAATCTTCTGTTTTTTCCTTCCAAAAAGCTAAGTGATTCTAATTCCTTAGTAGATACCTTGATCTCTCATCCACTTTTCATCTGTGACAAAATAGGATATTGTTATTCAGTATTTTAAAACTCATGTATGTCAGAGATAAAATTGTTTCTCTGGTTTTTGTTTGTCCTAAGCTAAAATGTAAGTGTTGGAGTTCTTGGTTCTGGAACGTTATGATTCCTCTGCTCTCGAAAAGTCTGCCTAGCGAGCTACTTTGAAAGAATTAATGCTTTTAAGAAGGATATAAAGTGATCAGTTGAAGTGTCAACAATGACTAGCAATTACAAATATTTGGCCACAAAGCATTTTCAAGGTTTTCAAAAATGTAGCAAATTTTATTCTAAAACCAATGAGATACTTCACTGAGGAAGATCATGAAAATTATTCTTGACATGGCTCAGGAAAATGTCCCAAATAAAGTGCATATTTCTAACAAGCATTTCCAGAAATGCTGTGTGCATATTACAATCATTATGGGGTAGGAGATGTAGCTCAAGTGGTTGAGCACCTGCTTCCCATGTTCAAGGTCCTGGATTCAATCCCGGGTACCCCCTAAAAAAAATCAGTGTGGTATATGCCAATTTGTTTCAGGTTGTCCATATTCAAGGAAAACTAACAGGGGGAATGGGGTCGAATATTAGTCAAGGTTCTTTTGGGGAATAGAATCAATAGGCGATATCTGTAAATAGTATGAAATTTATAAGATTCTCTCACATGATTGTGAAGATGCACAAGTCCAAGATCCTCAGGGAGGCTGCTAACCAGGGGCTCCAATGAGTTTCTGGGAGATGTTGGCTGTCCAAAGATGAGCTGGGAAATTCTCTCTGAATGCTGAAATCACCTCCCCTTTAAGTTACTCAACTGATTGGATAAAACGTCATTCACTGCTGACGGCAATCTCCCTGGTTGATTGTAGATGTAATCAGCCATTTATACAGTAAACTCACTGATGACTAAAGCTCATAAATGTCCTTGTATTACAATTAGTCCAGTGCTTGCTTGACTAAACAACTGGGTACAATTACCTGGCCGAGTTGACACATTAGCCTAACCATCACAGGTGGCAATAAAAACACTTTCTTATGGGGCTTGATTTTTTTAATATGAAAAATCCATTCAGTGCAGGGTCACCAACCCATGGCTAAAAATATGATTAACAGTATTGACTCCTTTAGGGGATGGACCTGAAAGGGCTAAGCTGATGTGAAGGACCCCAGACAACTGAACTGGAGTGCAAGCAGAGAAATTGAGCCAAGTGAGAAGTTGAGCTAAGTGCCCAGCCCTACAGGTGGGACTGCCACACAGGGGTCAGGGTGTGCAGCCGTTCATGAGTATGTTCTGGCTAGCCAAGGTACGTTTTACCTAGACCAGCAAGAAAGGTTCCAGCCCTGTCCAGGTTTTGGCTCCAGAACTGACTGGGGTTGAATCTATAGACCTAGTGACTCAATACCTAGAGCTTATTCATTTCACAAAGAAACCTGAGATACTGAAAGGCAGCTTTATCATCTCTTGGTCAAAGGCAACTCTTTGAGTGAATGTTAGATAACTAGACAGAAGATAATTTTCTCATCTGAATTTCCTTCTGCACTCACCTACCAAATCACCCATTTACCTTAGTCAATTTGTTCTAGCTTAAACCAGAGAAGATGTGTTGTTTTATCCTAAGACAGCTCTGGCTGCTTTAGAATTGGGAATATAACCTACATGTCATTATGCCCCAGGGTACAAATTAAGGGACCAAATATTTACTGAGCAGTTATTCCATGCTGGGCTTGAGAGCAGGGGTCTAGATATGGGTATATGTAAATACATGTGTCTGTTAAAAAGGAGAACAAATGTCATTGAGATGAGACTGTTGCTCTGCCGAAGAGTCTCTCCAGGGCTCCCTTTATGTCCCTGTTCCTTAAGCTATAAATGAAGGGGTTCAAAAAGGGGGTGACCACTGTGTACATCACAGAAGCAACTATGTCACTGTTATTGGAAGTGCTGGATGAGGGGAAAAAATACAGCCCAATAATTGTTCCATAATACAGAGACACCACAGAAAGGTGAGAGCCACATGTGGACAAGGCTTTGCAGATGCCCTTGGTAGTGGGGACCTTCAGGATGGTGGCTCCAATGCAGCCATAAGAGACAAGTATGCATATTAATGGAAGAGTAATGACTGCTACTCCCACTGTGAAAATGACCAGCTCATTGAGGGAGGTGTCTGAGCAGGACAACTGGAGCAAGGCTGCAAGGTCACAAAAGAAATGAGGGATAGTGTTGTCAGCACAGAAAGACAGATGGGCCAATAGGAGGGTATGGGACAGGGCACTGGCACAGGAAAGGATCCAGGACACAGCAACTAGTAAAGCACACAGCCCCTCCCTCATGATGGTAGTGTAGTGGAGGGGGTGGCATATGGCCACATACCGGTCATATGCCATTGAGGTGAGAAGGAAGTTGTCCAGATCAGTAAAAAATATGAAAAAATACATCTGTGTTATGCACTCTGTATAAGAGATGGATTTCTCCTGAGTCTCCATGTTCATTAACATCTTTGGAACAGTAACAGATGAAAAGGTAGCATCAATGAAGGCCAAGTGGCTAAGGAAGAAGTACATGGTGGTGTGGAGGCGAGAGTCCAGCCTGATGAGCAGGATGATGAGCAGGTTCCCCAGCACCGTGGTGAGGTACATGCTCAGGAAGAGGGCAAAGAACAAGCCCTGCTGCTCTGGTTGAATGGGGATTCCCAGGAGGAGGAACTCAGACGCACTACTCTGGTTCTCCCACTTCATACTGTTCTTGTCTCTGGTAGAGATGAAGAGACATTAGGAAAATCAGAAACTAAGAAATCATGAATTACAGCAGGTAGATAATAATGAGATCCTTTCTACTGGTGAATATGCCAATATCTGTCTGCATTGTTATGTCCCTACAAGAGTCCTTTAAAGTAGAAGGTATTATCATATCAAATGAGAACATTTGATACCTAAGCTACTCTTAGGTATCAAAATTACTCCAACAGAGGAGTAATTTTGATACCTAAGAGTAGCTGGCTCAGTTTCCATTTTTCACTGTTAAGGAGAGAGGCAGCCCAGACCAAGGGACAATGTGCAGCTATGTCTAGTCAGTACAGAAAAAGCCTCATATTACCTTCATCAAGGGATTTTAACTTAAAATCTCCCCCAAATTCTATTCCTTTTAAAATAATCATCTGGCTAGTCCTGAGACTTCAAATCCTAACTTATTGGATTTTGGAAATCTGACTTAAAAATCCGGTAGTGAGTAAAAAATATATAGGGAAGAAATTTGAAGAATATATACCTTAAGGAAATGAATGAAAAATTAAAAACCAAGTTTCCATTCTGATAAAGATCTAGGAGAAAAGAAACATTTCTGTTGATTGAATTCAGTGTTTCTCAGAGCTGAGTCTTGCAATATCATTGTTATAAAAAGTGGAAATATTACTGGCAGTTATGTATTTAATACTAGTAATCATGTATGTTAAGCTTTTTTCCTACATTAGAGCATTCTTCAAACATTTCCTGACTCAACAAGCTCTCATGACACAATAAGAATCTACAATCTGTAATAGAAAGGACTGTTACCAAGAGAGGCCAAAGAAGGGGCTGCTGATATGTCCCCCACCACCCTGCAGATTTTTTAGCTTCCTCATTTGAACTAATGGCATCTTGAACTACAGCACCTGCTAAACAGCCCGTCAAAGTTCCAGGTATATCCAGGTTCCATGGTCATCAATGTCAAGTATTTTACAAGTTCTAATTTTGTCCTCCCCTAACAGCCACTACCCACCCATTAAAATATTCTAAAGCCTAAGCTACCAATTCTACAAGGGAAGTAGGAAAAGGAGTTTAATGATTTCATTGTGTCTTAATAAGAAGGGTACTGGAAACAGTTCCCTTTAAATTAAAACCAGTGCCAAAAGTCAACATTGCATACATATAGTAAGTAAATGCAGGATGTTTGAAAGTAATTCATTATAGTAGCTCTTCACTGGAAGAAAATTTCAAAACATCCTTGAACAGGTTAATGGCAAGCCTAAAATCCTTTGCTCCTTGAAGCTGGTAAGTAGAACATATTCTTGTTCCATAAGGTCTACCATCCTTTTTAATATTGCTAAAAAGCAGCCAATGTAACAGAATTCTGAAAAGGCCTGTAAAGATGTACAAGAATGCCCAGATAAAGTTTCCAGGCTGTCTCTGCTCACCCAAGCACTCAGGGGCTCCTTACTTAGGTCTGTGACTTAAGGATCAAGCCCCATGTCAGAGGGTTGTATGGTGTTTTGGGATTTCCTATTAAATATAGGGGCAGGGGGTGGGGACATAGGCATTATAACTAGAAATAGATTTAATTCCTGGCAATATCACTTCATATTTGTGAGTTCTGGGCAGTGATTTAGTGGGTCTGAGCCTCAATTTTCTTGTCTTGAAACTGCAGATAAGACTATGAAGCTAAGTGATGATACTATTGTGAATATTAACAAGAAAACATGAGAAGCACTTCTGCAGATGGTACAAACTAATGTCCTGTTATTCTGGAGTTCTCTTTTCTTTCTCCATTTTATGCTTGTTTCCCCAGCCCCATGCTTTATAAATAGGATGACTCAAACTTGTAAACATATCTGATCTATGAGATTTAGGATGTTAATAAAATTCCCTGGCTGCAATTTGGCCATACTTCTTGTTCTGCCAAATGCAGACTCTCATTCTACATCAGAACTCTGACCAATAATACCTCAAATAATTGTTGCTGATAACTGATATTTCTTCAACAGTGAGACCATGTGCTGTAGAGGGCAAAACATAGGCTTTCGATTTAAAATGAATTCAGATAATCTCCCCACCATTTACTGGCTAAATGGCTTTTGGAGCCTGTTTTCCTTTTCTAAACTCGGGGTAGTAATTCCTGAATCACAGTAAGAATTAAATGAGGTAACGCATGTAAAACACATGATTATAGCAGGTGTCCTATACCAATGAGGTGCTAATGATTCTATTATATGTAATGCACAAAGATTTCTGGGGAGGTAATTCTGTGACTTACCTTCAATGGAACCCAGGAAAAAGTGACTGGGATAGAAGATCTTCCCTGAGCCCAAGAGTTGATGCCTTTGATGAAGGTATGGGACTATGCTAGGTATTACAGCCAGGAAATCATCAAGCAGAATCTAGCAAAAGCTACAATAATGATGCTACATAGAGTTAAAAACAAAACAAAACTCTCCAGCTAGAGGTGTCCTTCAAACATACCTTCAGGTAAAAGTAACAGTGCTCTTTAAAAGGGAGGTGACTGGGAAGACAAGCATTCAAGAGTGCTATCCCTGCACACACTAAACAAGCACACATTCTGACACCTAGACCTTGAATGAAAGGACAGGGATCCCCGCCTGGCTTTGGGGGTGTGCTCATGGTTTACATAGCCAGCTGGTTTTATTTTCTCATCTTCCCAAGGCTCGGGTTAAAGGCATGGGAATCACTGGCATGGATCACAGTGTGATTGCTATGTCCCTGTTTAAAAGAAATAGGAATAAGAAACAACATCACAAGAGCCTTGTGATGAGTATGTGTGCATACACACACACGCAGCTCTTGCTGATAAATGGTATTCAGTCCTGCTCTGAACTTTATGCTCAAATTATCCAGCTCCCTGGAGTATGGAATGGTTTCTCAGCTTCTTGCTAAGACACCCAGAGACCAAATTTAGCCTACAACTTTTGTGATCCTAAAGCTCTCACTGTCATCAGAGAGAAAAATCATGAGCCTGGAACGTATTCTTGTCCATTCACACGCTCGAGAAATGGATATGTAAAGATTCCACTCTACCCACCAGGGAGAGGACTCAAGGGGACAGGGTAACAAGCCCTTGGTTAGAGGCATGCATTACACACATATAATTGCTCAGTGTTCCCCTCACTCCCTCCAGGATAGATGCCCTAGGGCAGTGGTCCCTAAACTTTGATGTTCAGCAGTCACAGGGGAGCTTGTTTAAAATGCAGGTCTCAGCCCCACCTCCAGAGATTCTCATTCATGAGGATGGGGTCAGGTGATTCTGCGGCAGGTGGTTCTAAGGGCAGACTTTGAGGAAACGCAGTCCTTAGGACGAGTGCCAGGGTGGATACCCTGTGAGTGTGAGCCCAAGAGAAGAAGGGGAGAGATGCCTTCATTGCCCCTCCCCTGCCAGACTCAGGTTTCCCCTAGCTAGGTCATAGCTTGAGATGTGGAGAGGGTTTTTATTCCCCCAAATGGAAATTCCTTTCTGGTTTGCAGCTAATAGATATAATTCCTCTTCACAAAGAAATCCAAAAATATAGACATGAAGAAAAGGAGATAGTTAAAAGGAGATAGTTAAGCCTCAGCCTTCTATTACTCATTTTTAAAAAAAATTTAAGTGTTTTTATTCATAAACATGTTTATATAAATGAGATTTTATTTTATACAGTATTTTATAATTTTATTTTTCAATAATAATTTATTGTGGTCATCTTTACATGTCAATACATATATATCTACTTCAAGTTTTAAATTTTAGTCATTGCTAAGGCGACTAAAACTATTCACTATGGTGACTATATTATGCCCTGAGATCATCTCTTTTGGAAAAAGTTTACTTTAATATTTCCACAAGCACTAATTTTATGAGCTCCACTGCCTTAGTTCCTTAGTATCTGTTACTTGCTTCTTTGAGAAGAGAAGAAAATCATCTAGTGCTTTATAACCAAATGCACATCATATTTTACATCATACATGAAATCATCGTTAGTTAAAAAAAATGAATACTGGTGTATGTGGGATGTGATTTTTTCCCACAGTTTTGGCTTTATTTTCATTGAACGTGGTTCAATGATGTGATAATACAAAGCCTGCTCTGTAGTATCTGGAATGTCTATATTATATATGAAAGTGAAAAGAAATCCTGCTAGCTTGGGGAAGACTCCCTTGTATTAGAGATTGAAAACAGGCACACACTGCAGCTAAAATTAATCTAAAAATATCAACATGAACCACTGATTTCTCCATTAAAATAATTTAAGCTGTTTCTTGTTGGAGAAGATGCTGAGAGAGCATAAAGGGTTAAGCATTCAACAAGCACGCTTGCTGGCAGAGACACCTTAGTAAATGTCTCCAAGGTCTCTGCATACTGCAGACGTCAGTAGGAGGAATCAGAGCGGGATGAACCCACCACTAAGAAGTTACTGCATAAATTCCTAAGAAAAACTATCTAGTAATACAGGAACAGGTAGCGCTCTCAGGCACCAAGCTGAGATATTAGATAGACTAAGGCATTTAGGACTAGAAACAATGTTTATACTTATGCCCCTTGGTAGACTGCCAGGGAAGGCAGTGTTCTTGCTGTAGTAAAAGAAACAAAGTGGGAGAGCAAGGTTGGGGGGAAGAATTTATGCATCGTTTTAAGCTAAATAAAAGAAAGGGTCACAGTGAGCTCTGGGCTGTTTTGCCTGAGCGAGCTGCAGCCCTCTGCTTCATATGCATCAACTTGCCTGACTCTTCCTTTGCGTCGTGGCACCCATGACAACAACAATTTCTTATTTCACATCACCTACTACCTGGAGTTAAGTACTGTCTTTTAAATGTGCATTCCCCAACTTCTAAGATTTACTTCCTTACAGCCGTGCTCTTCATGTTGTCATTCACAGATCACCTGCATCACCTCAGATTGTATTAGAAATGCAAATTCTTGAGCTCCACCTTAGAGCTAGTTAATTGGTATCTATGGTGGTAAATCTCAGTAACCTGTGTTTTTAACAAGCCCTCCAGGAATATTTATGCACACTGAAGTTTGAGAAGCTTTATTTCTCACTCCTCATTTGAAAAGGCAGAAAGTCCAAGAAGGAAGTCAGTGCTAAAGCTGAAGTGGCATTTGTAGGAAAGCAGTGATTGTTTTAGAAGGTTCGGGTTATATTTTGGTTACATTTATAAAGGAGACCAGCATGAAGCTGCTTCTGTTAAGGCGTGATTGCCTATGGGGCTAAGCAATGTCAACCACACAGTGTTGGAAAATGGGGAGAGCCTAGGGAGTCCTGAACTACATAGCCCTGGATCTTCAGAGATGCCTTTGGATTTGTGTAGCACTTTACACCAAGGGCAGAAAGTAATACATTTCTTCTTATTTAAGTGGCAGATATTTTCAATTATGTGATTTCAGTAGACCCATAAAAAAGAAAAAACAGACATCATAGTCTACATAAGAGAGAATAGTGATATCATACATCTATTTCTTGAGATTCTCAGCAGTGTGAAAGCCTGGGATTATGAGATACAATTATGAGCCAAAAACATGTAGGCCTCCATAAAATCTACATAAATAAGGGATAACCAATCTGTATTATATTATTTATACCCCCAAAAAATTACAGAAATAAGTAATAAAATTAATTTCACATTTACAGATCAAAATTTGTTAAAAAAGGATAACGTTGCTAATAAAATAAATTCTGGTCAACAAATATTTACCAACTGCATAACAACATGCCGTTATTTGTCTTAGGGTTTGGAGATAACAGACAGTGTTGAAAAACATTCAAGTAGCAAGTCAAATACATGACATCAACCAAAATGAGTTTTGATTTTAAAAAAAAAAAGTCAAATGTCACTGTGAGAAAAATATTGCTCTTCTGAAGAGTTTCCCAAGGACCTCTTTCATGTCCCTGTTCCTAAGGCTGTAGATAAAGGGGTTCAACATGGATGTGACCACTGTGTACATGAGAGCCACAATGATGTCTTTGTCAATGAAATTGCCAAAATTTGGGAAAAGATACTGCCCAAATATTGCCCCATAGTATAGAGACACCACAGAGAGGTGGGAGCCACATGTGGACAAAGCTTTGCAGATCCCTTTGGTTGAAGGGACTCTCAGGATGGTGGCCCCAATGCAGCCATAAGAGACCAGGATATCTATAAATGGTACGGTAAGGATCACCACCCCTTCTGTGAACATGACCAACTCATTGAGGAAGATATCTGAGCAGGATAGCTTAAACGGGGCAGCAAGGTCACAGAAAAAG
>JAQZBX010107453.1:0-10646 GCA_029593785.1 Cabassous unicinctus
TTTTTTTTTTTAATTTTTATTTGTTTTATAAAAGGACTTAATAACTAAACATCTTTCTCTGAATAAAATTAAACTTCTTTAAAAATAATGAGTGAGCCCCCCAGAAGTGTTTGATATGAATTGTATTTTAAAATTTCTAAGTCAGCCCAAAACAAAAGTTAATTGTAAGTACTTACAGCAGTTTGATATTATTTATGAATTCCACAAACAGACACTGGATTATTTTTGTAAACTGGTCTATTCCTCTGGGCATCTTAGATTACATTGGATTCAGAGGTTTCATTTTTGCATGATTGAATCATGATTTAGGCTTTGATTGGGCCACATCAGGAGGACATTGTGTCCCCGCCCCCTTGGTGGGTGGAGACTCACAGAAAAAACACACTGCAAAGAAGTAAGGTTAGAGTTTAATGCTGGATTCTCAGGAAGTAAATACAGAGAAGCAGATACATGAGGAAAGGAAACATGCTTCATTAGATATGGCAGAAGCCCTGGGAAGAGAGAGGAGCCTTTTGCCTGATAGTTTACGGTCTTGTGGAGAGAGCAAAGCAGCTGAGCCCAGAGAGAAACAAGCCCCTGGAGGAAGATGGGACATATCCCAGCCTACAGTAGATATTGGAAGAAGCTGAGACCACTGAGTCTTCAGGGGAAGAGGGTGGCTGAACCCTTGCAGACATTGGTGGCCATCTTGATCCAACACATGGCAACAGACATTGGTTAGGAAAGTACTTATGCTTTATTGCCTTATAACAGTAAGCTTCTATACCAAATACATACCCTTTTATAAACGGCAAGAAATTTCTGGTATTTTGCATCAGCACCACTTTGGCTGACTAATACAGAATTTATTACCAAGGAGAGGGGAAGTCCTTTTGCAATTACCAAAATGCTAGAATGATTTTACAAGTGCACAAGGGGTATTTTTTGGAGGTATTTTGAGATGCTTAATGGAAAACACTGACAATGCTTTGAAAAGATTGTTGAAAGGAATATGGATGCTAAAGAGACTTTTTTATGAGGCCTTAGAAGGAAATGATGAAAGTATTATGGGAAACTCTAGGAAAAGCGATCCATTTTTTAAAGTTGCAGAGAACTTAGCAAGATTAACTCCTGGTGTTTTATGGAAGGCAGAATTTGAAAATGGCAAGCACAGACATTTAGCTGAAGAATTTTCCAAAGGAAGCATGGAGAATGCAGCTTGGATTTCTTTGCAGCTTATAGTAAAATGCTAGAGAAGTGAGATAAGCTGAGTAGTGAATTACTGGGCACAAAGGAACCAGAAAGTGATTCCAGAAATTCCAAGCCTCTGGAACTCAAACTCACAGGGAATACTGCCCCGTTTGAGTACTTAGCTAATCTCAGTTTTTGTAAATCAGGATTGAAGATGCAATGATGTACAAAAGACTTGTGGAAATTCTTACTGTCTGATGTCTTGGATCCCTGCTTCTTGCATGCTAAAACAACAAGCTTTTTGAGAGAGAGATATGAATAAAACCATTGTTACCTTGGTCAAAAAAGGACATGTAGGGGGATAAATGGAATGGGAAACAGCTTTAAGAGGAAAACCATGGAAAGTGAGATTTGAATGAAAACATATTCTTGGGCCAAGAGAAGTAACCCATCCCCGTGTACAGACAGGGTGAGATTGTCCCGGCAGTTGAAGATGGTGGATGTTCCTGCCTGATGTTCAGGTTGAGTTTTGCCACCACAGGGTACAGAGAGCATGGAGCCCATTTTCCAGGGATTCAGGAGGTTGAGGTCGATGTCCCTTTGGTCTGAGAAGGGCAGACCTGTCCCCCATGGAAGCAGGAAGGCCAGGTTGCCTACTCGGTGTTCTGAGAGGGTTGGGCCTGTATGCCAAATGTTTGGGAGGATGTTGGCTTCACTTCACTGTACTAGGGGGTTAAGATTCTAACCAAAAGTTTGGGTAAAGTGTGGCTGTCTTCACAACACTCTTGGACGGTGAGGTCTTGAGCTTGGTTGCCACCCAGATGATTGATGAAAGTGGAACCAAGAAAATGGCCTTTGGGCAAGCCTCTGGAAAAGGTGGGTCCCCATGTGGTCCCAGGGAGAAGAAACTGTCATCTTAAGAATGACTCTCGGACTTTGTCATGTAATGAAGTTTGCCCTGCAGGTTTACGTAACTGTAGAGGACCCATGACTCATTACTTCCTGCCAATTTCTCCTCACAATCATGGAAATGTTTATCTTTTGTATGCCCATTTGTGTATTGGAAGCAGATAGATTGTTTTGTACTCATCATTGCTACTGAAATAAGTGTTTTGAATATTGAAATGTCTTTTTGGAATTCAGAGGGTGAAACATAGCATTTTAGTATTATTTATGAATTCCAAAAATAGATGTTGGATTATGTTTGTAAACTGGTCTATTCCTCTGGGCATCCTAGATTATACTAGATTCAGAGGCTTCACTTTTCCTTGATTAAATAATGATTAAGACTTTGATTGGGCAACATCAGGAGGCTGTAGAGTCTCTGTCCCCTTGGTTGGCAGGGACTCACAGACAAACAGCACTGCAGAAAAGGGAGGTTGGAATGTGATGCTGGTTTCACAGAAAGTAAACACACAGAGAAGAAGATCTGTGAGGAATGAGAAAATGCTCTATTAGACATGGTAAAGGCCCCAGTAAGAGAGAGGAGCCATTCACTTTATAGTTTACAGCTGGCTTTGTAGAGAGAGCAAAGCAGCTGAGCCCAGAGAGAAACCAACCCCTGGACGGAGAAAAGACATATCCCCACCTTCAGAAGATATTGGAAGAAGATGAGACCACGGAGCCTTCAGAAGAAGAGGAAGGGCTGAACCCTTGCAGATGTCAGCAGCCATCTTGCTCCATCATGTGACAACAGAGATTGTGAGGGAAACAAATTATGCTTTATGGCCTGGTAACTATAAGCTCTACCCTAATAAATGCCCTTTTATAAAAACCAATAGATTTCTGATATTTTGCATCAGCATTCCTTTGGCTGACTAATACAGTTCTAAATAATTAAAATGAAGTTTAAGAAGACAAGACATTCAGAAATGCCCTTCTACTGGAAAACATCACAATATGGATTATTTAGAGTGAGCACATTCTGAAAAATATTTCTGAGCTCTTGACTTGTAGCAAGTTCTCTATGGATAACAACTACCACCACAACAAAAATCTTAACAAATCATGAAAATAAAAACAGTATTAAACTTGTAACTGGAACTCCACTGGGAAGACCACCCTGGAAGCAGGTAGCCTGGGGTTGTGCCTAATCTATAATCTTGGTGATTCACTGGTTTGACCCCACTGAGGGCCTGCCTTTCTACTTGGCTAATTGGAGGAGTTGAACATGAGACAGCCACAGTTGTACTCAAAAAATCATGTGTTCTACTGAGGGCAAAAAATCTTTATCTCCAATTAAAAGAGGGAAATAGAAAAATTTGGTTGATGCCCAAGAGAATTAAAAACTAAGGTACTTTGTGTTGGAGCTTGGTGGGAACTTGATAGTTACTATCAAATGACTTCCTGAATAATGCATATCTGTCTCCCTTTTCTCATATAATCAAGACTTTTGAGTTGCACAGACAAACAGCTCTTGTTTAGAGTGAGCACATTCTGAAAAATATTTACTCTCAGAATGATGATCCCAAGAGAGAAAGAGCATTAAATCCATCCAAATTGTTACATCCTTAGCATATGGATAAGTCAAATCACCTTCATACCACCTTCTGAAGATTATTAATGTTAAAATTCGAATATATAGCTCATATTTATACTTCGAAACTAAGTGAGGAAACCACTTACCCTGATCAAGGGTCAAAACTATCTTCAAAAAGTAGCAGAAGGAGTGTATGGATTGGAGATACCGAACACATATGAAACACTTTATAAAATAAGCACACTTAAAGATTTTAAAACAATCCTTAGTTTTAAGAAGCAAAATGAGTGATAAAATTTATTTCTAGCTATTCGTATTGGAACCAATAGATAAGGGAGTGAAAGAGAAGACTAAATCATCCACAAAATTAAAATCAAAGCCTCTATGTGATTTCTTCAGAAAGCTAAATATAAGGATAACAAAAAGACAAACACAATGCAAGCAAAACAAAGACAGTGCTTAAGAGAGCCATTCCTTTATCTCACAGGTATATTCATTAACCACTTAGAAAATGAATTAGATTTACCAGGACTTTCAACATGTTCAATATTCCTCTGCATATGATCTGGAATAGAAGAGATATAGGTACTGTAATTATTACTAATTAATGAACTCATCAATGAATAAGTTTCTCTTTGAGCTGCAGTTGCCTCTCCTGTCTTTGTGAGTTTGTGTCTGGGCAGCGCCTCTCTTTGTTCCTCTCCTAGCTGTCCTAAGCATAACCACTGCTGTGGGAACCGAGGTTGGCAGTTTATACCAAAACCCAGCAGGCCTAGCACAATCTCTCCTGAGTTGACCAACAACATAAAAAAACTCAAGGAAGAATGCTGTTTCCCATCAACTTTGGGAGGGTGCAGCTTCTAAAGGCACCTGGCCTTTCTCATTCTCATAATCTAGTATGTCATGGCTGACCCCTCTTTGGGCCTGCTTACATCATCTTCTTTATTCTTTAAGTGGAACCATGTATCTTCAAAATTCTTACTGAGGTTGTTTATTTTGGGGGGAATTTCATCCAAATCCAAGCAGGATGCCAGACCTGTCTTCACTCAACCACAATAGAATAGCCAGAGAGGTTTACACCCTGTCAGGCAGGGATTACTGCCCTAACCAGCAGGAAGTAGTGAAAGAAGAATAACCATCACCTCTCTGTGCCCCATTAAGAATAAAGGCATGAACTCTCTGAGAGTTAGTTGAGGCAGGTTTTTATGGTGAAAGGGGAAAGGCAGCTGGCCCTTGTAGGCAGCATGGCCGACAGACAACATGGCTGACAGAACACATGGCCATGAGATAACTGCGCCCCCTCCCCAGAAACCTCCTGAGAAGAAGGGTGAGATCCTGGGGTTAAGACTCTCAGTTGGAACAAGAAGGAAAGCCCCAGATAGGCTCAAAAGAGGCCTCAACATTGGGCCTCCCTGGGGAACTGATAGCTGGGGTAATCAATAAGAACAGCAAACAGCTGGGGCCCCTCCACAAACATTAGCAAGGTGAGGAATAATTAATAGTTAACAAGGTAAACACACAGGCCAAATCTCACACTCTCTGCCTAGAGGAGACTGCATTAAATCTCAGTGCATATTTCTGTCCTTTCTCTCCCATTTCTCAGCAAGCTCTCTTCTTTCCCCCATTACTCAATTACTTCTTTTTACCAGCCTTTCTAAAAACACCTAGCAATAAGTAAAATTTAAGTTAAAACTGTTTAACAAACATAACTCTCTTCAAGTATGAAGGATGAATTATGAGAAATTGGCAAAAATGTTGGCAGAATTTAAGAATTGCATCACAAAAACGAGGGAATTTAACAACAAAAAGAATGACATTCCTCACCAAAACAAATGGTAAGGCATTATGAAGAATTTCTAAAATGCAAGAAATAAGACAAAGAATCAATAACCACCAACATTTCATGTTATCCAGTTCTGTGTAAGGAGAATCAGATGGATGCCACTGAGTCTCAGATGGACCTGAGAACACGAGAAGCACAAATGTGTCAATGGGTATTCACCAGAAATCAAACTGACTGCAAATGGTTGCATGTGCCCACTTGGTCACAGTGAAATGTGGGGCGAAAGATGTAAACTGTAGGAAAGGAAGACAGCACTAGTAAAGAGAGAGAAAAATCACCCCACACGAGGATAATGATTGTATCTATGTAGCAACTCTAACAACCAAACAGATGAAGTATTAAAAAAAGGTGTGATTCATTTGTGATTAAGACAATTTATGGGACAAATAGTTCAGTATATGTAAGGGAAACAGTCAAGGAATAATTGCCATTTAGCCAGAAGTAGCCTTGTTATGGGTCTTGAATAATAAAAGACAGAAATGTCCAGGGGAAGGCAGGAAGAGCAACTCTCTTTTCAGGGGCCATCAGAAATCCATGCCTCAACTCTTAAATCCAGAAGTCTGTAGAGCCAGGTTTAAAAATTGTTGAGGAAAGTGCATTCTAATAATATTCCCAATTAAGTCATCTTCAAGTGCATAGAAATTATATTTCCTAAGACCTATATCACATGTTCCTAATATTAGCCAAAAAAACATGAGAGTGAGAAATTCAGCTAATGAAGTGTTTCATCAAGTCAAACACCTCAGAAATAGAACACCTATGGGGGGGAGGGGAAGGAAAAGATTAAGAAAGACTTCATATTGTACATAGGTAATTTTTTTGCCAAATCAATCTGTCAATTTATTTATATCAATCAAATTACCAGGAAGACTGTGTGTGTTTGCTTATATATATTAATAGCACCATTATTCATAATAGCCCAAAATTGAAAACACCCAAATGTCCATCAATTGATGAACTGATATCAAATATCATGTATCTAAATATAGAATATTAATCAGCAAAAAAACAAGAGCAATGTACTGATTTCTACTGCAATAGGAATAGCCCTGAAATTGCTATGCTGTGTGAAAAGATCCAGACACAAAAGACCATATAGTGTATGATGCAGATTGTATATAATGTCCTAAATTGGCAAAGGTGTATATAAAGAAAATAAAATATTGCTTGACATGGGTCTGGGGATAAGGGAGTGAAGAGTAACTCAATGGACAAGAACTTTCTTTATGGGATAATTAACATTTTTGAAATTAGACAATGACAATGAGTGTGTAAGTTTGTAAGTTTATTGAAAACCAGAGAATTGTATATGCTAAAAGTGTGAATTTTCTGTATGTGAAGTATATTTTAATTTTAAAAATGTAGGAGAGTACAATTGTGGGAAAACAGTGTCTAACAGGCATAGCGCAATTCTCTCACAAAAACAATGGAGAAAGAATCAAAAGGTATCTGGGGCAACTGCTTTGGTGGTCAGCAGACTAGGAGAGTGCTACTCAGCTCCCTGGAGGGTGAAGGACAGAGAGACTAAGAAGCCAAAAAGAGAAAAATGAGTTACCAAAACCCTGTTGCAGCCGGAAGGGGCTTGAGAGGGTAACAGACATCATCCTCCCTGTCAGCTGTTTCAAGGGAAAAGGGAGGGGACTTGGGGTGCTTCTCTTCAGTGAATTGGGCCAGAAGAACCTGCTTTGAACGTCTGGTCTGGAGATCCAAGGCAGGAACCCAGGAAATCCCAAACTCAAACAGGCCCTTGGAGAGGTGTGCTGAAGTCCACCCTCTGCTGGCCAGTCTGGACATTGCATGGAGAAAAACTTCGTTCTCCTTGTATCCTACCACTGGAAGAAAATTTGTGCTCCACTAATGTGTCTGTGGCCCAATTTTCATAACTTAACTGGGCAATTTAAAAGACCTAGGCTAAATTGAACCAAATATCAAGGAAGAGCTATGGGGGAAAAAACACAATAAGCAATAGAGGGAGGAATTGGCCTTCAGAGGAAATTCACTAACATATTCAGATGCCTAGACATCAACAAAAAATTAAAAGGCATACTAGGAAACAGGAAGAGGTGGCCCATTGTAGGTATCCTTTCCAATGACATCACATTTGAGTGCACATTGAGCTCAAGTCAGGTATCTCCTCCCTTACTGATTGTGAATTTTGGGTTCTGTTGTGTTCTGAAATTGATAGAATATGAAGTAGGCATCAAGTTTCAGTTTTTATGTTTAAATATGCAAATAACATAGCAGAACGTATTGAAAATATTTTTCTTCCATTTTCCTTTGGGCCACATTTGTCACAACCAAGTAAATAAATACATATATTTCTGGAACTTTTGCTGCCCTCTCAGTTCAGGTCTTTTGCTCTTCTCCATTCTGTCTTAACAATATCTTTATAATAATTCTTGTTTTCTGGTAGAGCCAGCCCTACCAATGTATCATTTAAGAGAAATTTTATTCAGTGTATATTGAAGTGTTTTGGGCTTAAAATTTTCTTTTTGGGAATGTTCATGATACTGATTTTAAATTGTGAATGGAATTTTAATTCAGTTTCTTAATTCTTATATCAGTTTTGGTTATGTTTTTATTAACAATGTGTTCGTTTCATTAAGATGTCTAAATCTGTGTACATCACTTTTGAAATATCATTTTACCTGTTGAAACTGTTTAATTATGTCTTTTCATTTCTGATGTTGATATTTATGCCTCTCTCTTTGTGTTTCTTGATCAGTCTTAGCATACCCTTATCAAGTTTATTACTCTTTTCAATGAATCTGCCTTTACTTCTGTTCATACTCTCGGTCTATGTTTGCTTCCTATTTCACAAATTTGATTTTTCTTTTTCCTTGTATTTATCTCCTTTGAGTTTAGTTTTCCATCAATTTTAGGAAATTCTTGTGACTACCAGCTTTCCTTTTTTATATCCACATCATTCAGTGTAAGAAACAAATTTTCTTTAAACTCTTTTTTTTTTCAGCTGCAAACAACATATTTGGCATATTTAGTGTTTAAAAATGAATCCCAACATATTATATTGGAATTCATTTCATATCTGATCTATGTGATATTTATGGTAATGTATTCTAATTTCCAAACAGTTTTTTTTTCATATCTGAACTATGTGATATTTATGGTAATGTATTCTAACTTCCAAACATTTTGGGACTTTCATTTTGCTCATTGTTATTAATTTCTGTTTAATATTATTTTGAAAAGAATCTAACCTGCCTGTGGTTGTGACATTTTGATTTTGTTAATAATTATTTTAAGTTCCATATATTAATTATTATTTTTTTAAATCCATTGGTGCTTAAAAAACAAATTCCTTGTTCAAATCTTCTATATAATTTTAGATTAATTTCAGGTTAATAAGTAAATTGCTTAAAGTAAAAATAACGAAAAAGTTCCATGTAAACATTAACGGAAAAACCACTACAACCCTACCATAATTAATAGGCAAGTTCATCAAACTTGACAGGGTGCAAGATTAATCCTCAAAAATCAGAAGCGATTCTACACACTACTAATGAACAATCTGAATAGGAAGTCAGAAAAAAAATTCCTTTTACAATAGCCACAAAAAGAATCAAATATTTAGGAATAAGCTTAAGCAGGGACAACAAGGTCCTATATTCAGAAAACTACAAACGTTGCCAACAAAAACCAAAGAAGACCAAAATAAATGGAAGGACATTCCATGTTTATGTACTAGAAGAGTAAATATGTTATGATGTTAGTTCTACCTAAACTGATTTACAGATTCAATGCACTTATTAAAAATAATTAGATTGCATATGTTTTCACCAATTTGTAGACTCTATTCCCTCCATTGGTTTAAATGACTAAACTTCTGTTATGGCATTAGGTTGATTATTAAACCTTCAAGTGTGAAAAAGAGATTGTGTTAAGTACTTCAACTCACTTATTTTTAAAAGATTGTGTTGAGCATATTAGTTCATTTTAATTTTTATATAGATTTTGAATACATCTTGTCAATTTCCACAAAAATGCCTCCTGGGATTTTAATTCAGACTTTGTTTAAGTATATAAATCCTTTTGAGGTGAATGAGCATTTTGAAAACATTAATTCGATTCATGAATATATTATGTCTTCATTTATTTAGATCTTCTCTAATTTAATCAGCAAATTAATCATTTTTATCGTGCAACTATTAAATATTTTTCTTAAATTTGTTCTTAGTATTTTATCTTTATGCAAATATGAATGTGTTTTTAAAATTTTCATTTTTCAAATGCTTGTAACTAATATATAGGAAATTCATTGTTTTCTGTGTATTGACCTTCTATTCTGCAACCAAGTTAAATGTACATATTTCTCCAGTGGTTTTATGTTTTAGTCCTAAGGATTTTGTATAGAAACCAGTGGTTCTCAGCTGGGGATTATATTGCATCCCAGGAGGTATTTGGCAATGTTTTGGTTCTCACCACTAGAATACTCAGGGCATTTAATGGCAAGGGAGTAAAGATGCTACTAAACATTTTACCTTGTACAGGGCAGTTCCCCAGGGCAAAATTTTTCTGGACTGAATATAGTGTGGAGGTCAAGAAACCCTGATGTAAATAATCATTTTGTCTGCAATTCCATAATGTCACTGCTTTCTTTCCAGTCTCTGCCTCTTTTATGTGTGTTTGTTTGTTTTGACAGTCCTTGTGTACTGTTTAGGGCTCCCAGCACAATATTGAATAGAAAGGGGCTCTCAAGATTTATGTCTTCAGCATCTTTCAAGAGTTTGAACAAATATCTAGAGCATCAAATAACTTTTCATTAAACTGGCTTTATTTATTGATGGTTACGGTAATATAAATTAAAACTGAGAAATATGTATTTATTAATGCACTAAAAATAGCATTCCCCATTATATGGGCACAGAAATATTGGGGTTTTTTTTTGTTTTTTGTTTTGGTTTTTCCTACTGTCCCAAGCCTGTTTCTTTTCCTCTGTGCTGGACACTTCTAAAGCAGACAAACAGAGCTACTGCCCTTCAGGGCCAATAGGAGCCCTTGAGCACCCTTGATGCTAGTTGCCTAGTTAAGTACTGGCTAACACTCACATTGATGTTTAATGGGCACCTACGAAGTGCGGGACCCTGCACAGTACCTGAGCTAGTGCAATGAGTTTTTATAAGCCATGACATAGGT
>JAQZBX010107454.1:0-10651 GCA_029593785.1 Cabassous unicinctus
TTTTTTTTTTTTTTGAGCATACAAGTTTTAGAAGTTTTGACACAAAAAGACCCATGTTGGAAACACTTTCGGATGAGGGATTAAGAAATTCAAGCAGCGTGAAAGTAAGGGAAAGTGAATGCTCCGTGGCGATTGCTGTGTAGGAGAATGTGCGTCCCAGCCGAAGTGAAGAGTAAGCGAAGGCAGGTCCACAAAGACGAGAGGCAGCAGCAGGCAGCCCTGGGGGCTTGGGGGGCCCGCGTTCCTGTCTTCTAAAAGTAGCGTCGACTCGAAGTCCAGAAGGAGAAGACGGCGGAGCAGAGCAAAGGGCCACGCTGGCGTGAGAGAGCAGCGGGTCCAAAGAGGCCAATAACCACAATAAGCTGAAGACAGATTTAATCAGTTGGATTAAAAATATATAATTAATTGAACTTCTAGTTAAGGACTCGTGCACAAAGAAATTTAGCACATATTTGATGTTAGAATTAAGCAAAATTTTCTTTCTAAAGATGTGTGCCTGGTTGATTTGCTTTGCACAGTATCCTCACTGTTTTTATGAATTGAAACTTATTTCAACCCTAGTAGAGGAGATTAAAATGACTGATTACTTCAGAAATTCTTAATAAGGAGCCCATATCTTACCTCTGAATTTTCAAATATTAATACAGCCTAAATCTTTCCCTTTTAAGGGAACACAAGCATCCGTGTCTTGTTTAGTTCCCTCTGGCTGTGCGTCATCTTTGCGTCCTTCTCGGCTTCAGAATAGCAGTGTTCTCTGTGACGGTGCTGCACGACGACCGCATCGTGCTCGTGGCGGAGCAGCGGCCCGACGCCGCCGAGGGGGACAGCTTCCAGTGGATGAGCCGCGTGCTGCAGGTGGGCCCCGGGGCCGCCAGCCCCCCCGCTCGCGCTCCGCGCACGGCGGCCTTGCTTCGCGCCGCGGGGCAGAGGAGCCGCTCCGGTGTTTTCCCAGTGTGCATGGCCTCCCCGGTCCATCCTTCTGCCCTCCCCGCCCTCCACCTGTTCTGGCTCCAGCCTGGCTTTTGAAACATGCTCTGCCTCTTTATAATCACGCTGAGCAGCTGCTCTGAGTTGGACCGTTGGGTTTGGCTTACTGCGCGCTTTTAGCCTTGACTGGAAGGACCCCTGCTCCGCCCTCCCACTGCCAGCACGCGGTCGGCACTAAGCAGATGTGTTTCACGAGGACCGCGGGAGTGGCCCAGGAAGTGCCACGAGCTTAGCGGCTGTAAACAGCAGAAGGTCGTCTCTACGGTCTGGAGCTGAGGTCCGGCCTCGGTGCTGGCAGGCCACGCTCCCCGAAACCGCTTGGGGAGACCCTCTGCCTCTTCCAGATGCGGGTGTCTCCAGCCGTGCTTGGCACCACCCTAACCCAGTAGGGCCTCATTTTAGCCGAATTCTGTCTTTAAAGACCTTATTTCCAAATAAGGTCATACTCCCAAGTACTGAGAATTAGGACGTCGGCAGTCTTCTGGGAGACACATTTTAACCCATGAAAACCCACCCTCTGGCCCTCCCAAATTCAGGCCCTTCCCATGTGCAAAATATGTTTACCCTGTCCCAGCAACCCCAAAGTCTTAGCCCCTCCAGCATCCATTCCTAAGTCCAGAATCTCCTCCAAACCAGTCATGGATAAGCCTTGGGGTTCAGTCCATCCTGGCGTAAAGTTCCTCTCTGCCTGTGGACCTGTGAAACCGGAAAGCAATTTATCTGCTTCCAAAACACAATGATGGGACATTCCTATTCCAAAAGGGAGAAATTGAAGGAAAAAAGGGGTCACAGGCCCCAAGCAAGTCTGAAACCCAGCAGGGTAAGTTCCATTAGATTTCAAGCCATGAGAATATCCTCTGGCCTGATGCTCTGTTCTCTGGGCCTGCCAGAGCAGCGGCCATCCCCTGACCACCGGTCTGGCGGCCCTGCTCTCTTGGCTCTGGAAAGCCCCATTGACCCAGAACTCTGCATGTGTGGCTCTGCCCTCAGAGCCCCCCTTGCCTCATCTCGCCCCATCTCTCCCCGTCAGGCCAGGCTGTCCTTGTTCCAGCTCATAGAAAGTTCTCAAAAGCCTTGTTGGCCCCGGTGCAGTTCTCAGGGGTTTTCCACACAACTTGCCTGGATAACCCGCTGCTGTTCCTCTGCTAGATGTTGATTGGACCCGTGAGTCCCGCACCTCATCTCTTCAGCAAATGGCTGTTCAGCCACACCTGTGGCTTCAGAGCTTGTTGTCTAGGCTGGGAATTCTCCGAATCACCAATCACGAGTGCTGGCTCCTTTTTGCTGAGGGTTGCGTGCATTTTACGACACGTGGCAGGAGAACCCCGGCTGCACCTCCCACTGCCGCCTGGAAGTGTCAGCTGGATGCCACGTTCCCCTTACGGGCTCTGCTTTCTACCAAACAGAACACAGTTCGGCCCAGTGTCCTGCACCCTTCCTTACTGCTGCCGGGAGCCTTGCGTGATGCACCTTTAAGAGCCCCGTTCTCCCTGAGTCTGTTTATGACGAGCCAGGGAAGCTTGCTCGCAGCTCTCCCGCTCACTCTGGGCTGCCATTTAGGTGGCAGCTAAGTCCATGTGCTCAAGTCCTAACCCGCGGTGCCCAGAACGCGGCCCTGTTTGGAAATAGGGTGTTCGGAGGTGGTAGGGTGGGCCCCCGTGCGGTGTGACTGCCGTCCTACGAGAAGGGGCGAGTTTGGACAGTGGTGCGGGAGAGAAGGTGTGTGGCCCAGCACGCCAGCCGGCAGCCTCCAGACCCCGGGCTGGAGCTTCCAGAGCTGTGAGGCACTGCCCTCTGCTCTTTCGGCCACCTGGCTAGTGGTCCTCCAGCAGCCCCAGGAAGTGAAGACGTGCCGTGGCAGCAAGCCCCACACGAGGCAATGGATGGCAAAAGCCTAGTTTGCCTTTGTTGGTAGAAATATTTCCTTTTTTATCCTTACTTTAGACCTAATTTTCCTGTCTTCTTCTAGCTTATTCAGGTGGACACTTAGGTTATCAGAACCATCTGAATTTTAAATGGCGGTTCATTTTATTGCATCAGGACTGCATGGACAGGACAGTCAATCTAGAACTTTCCCTGCTGCCTGTGGGAGTGGCTCGGTCTGGCACAGCATGTACTGACCACGCGCCAGGCTAGTCTTTGTCCTGTTCCCAGCGCCCTGGAGCCTGTGAGCTCTCCCAGGTTCTGCTTCCCGCCTAGCGCGTGGCTCCAGGCCCCTCACTGTGTGGTCTGGGGCTCTTCCTGCCACCGCGTGACGTCCTCACATCCAGGACCCTGCTGCCCCGGAAAAGGGTCTTCAGAGCTCAGGCCGTGGCTGGCTGTAGCCTCGTGTTCGTTGGCAGTAGCGATCGTGTAGGTAAGGAAACGTGGGTGGTGACTTTTGAGAGCTTGCCTCCGCTGTACCAAGGCGCCTGGCAGGCGCACCCTGCCGCCGGGGCCTGGCGGCTTTGACTCTCACTTCCGGCAGCTTTCCTTTGGAGGGAGCATTGCTCGTACTGGGGGTTAGGCCTGGAGGGCCGACCGGGTTCAGGTGGTTTTTTGGCAAAAGTTCCCGTCACTGGAGGCGCCCAGTGCCCGATGCCTCTTGGCTGGTCAGCTCTGCCCACACCTGCCTGTCGAGTGGGAGCTGCGCACCAGCCACAGAGATTTCTCCTCCAAAGAGCTCCGGGACCTCTCCAAGCCCCCATGCCCCAGAGGCAGGCGAGGTAGAAGGTTGAGTCCAGAAGAACGCATTCGTCTTCTAGAATCCTCCGAGAGACTGCTGGGTTGTGTTGTGTTGGGCTGGTTCCCTAGGCCTTGTGGATTTAGGTGTGGGATGGGTTCCAGTCTGCTAGAGTTATTTCTATTTTTCTCTGGCCAATGGGAGTCCTTTTGACGCACCCAGGCAGCCCTTGGTGCCCTAAGAGGGCTGGAGGCGCAACCTGCCGCGTCTGATCCAGGGACCCTCGCTCCCTCGGGGAATGGCACTTGCTGCCGGCTTAGTCTCTGTTTCTGGACAGAGGTAAAAGGCGGTGTTTGCTTTTAAGATTACGTGTGCCCTGCACTTAGACTGGTGGCCCCAGGTCCCTTCAGGACCACAGGCTTTCTCTCAACTCACCGCTGTCCTCTCTGCCTGATAGAGAAGTGCGGTTGTGGGCAACCCTAACAGTTGCCCGTTCACTGCAGCACACGACCCTGAGAACATGAGCCTTTAAGGGGGCCTTGCGGTTCTTTCTGCCCTTAGGGCGAGCTCTACCAGGGAGGGCGGCAGTTGCTGTGATTTTGAGTCACCTTGAAGAGTTTCTCTCTGGACCATGTACCATCTGGGTTCCCGTTGGGTTGTGTTTGTCTGATTTTACTTTCAGTTTTTAGATTGCGTCTTAAAAATCTATAAATATGAGACATCTACATAGCTCCAAAGTCAGATCTAAAAGCAGGGACTTTTCAGAGAAGTAACAGCTTGTCCCTGCTTAGCGTGCAAACTGCTTTTATGGCTTCTCCCTGCCGGGAGCAGGTGGGTGTGCGTGTGTGAGTGGCGTGTGCCCCCTTTCCTGCTCAGGTGGAAAGCTGCGCCTCTGTCCCACGTCCTCATTTAACAGTGTGTCACACACCCCTCCCTTCCAGGCTGTGGACAGCATCCACCAGGTGGGGGTGTACTGCCTGGCCCTGGTGCCCGCCAACACCTTGCCCAAGGCTCCTCTCGGCGGGATTCACGTTTCTGAAACCAAGCGGCGCTTTCTGGAGGGGACCCTGCACCCATGCAGCGTGCTCATGTGCCCTCACGCCTGCGCCACCAACCTCCCCAAGCCTCGCCAGAAGCAGCCAGGTCAGCCTCCACCCCGGACGCACCCTGGCGTGCGCACCACACAGGCACGTGCGAGCCGCCGGCTGCTCCCTCCTGCCTCCTCAGAGCCTGGCCACAAGTGGGAGCTTCACCACCTGCCTCACCTGTTAAGAGCCAGTTTTAATAGTTGAATTCGAGCAGAACGTCTTGGCTTTGGAGGGCTGGGAACGGTTCGCTTTGGCGTAGACACTGTGCCCCAGAGCAGCCTTGGAGCTCTGGCCTGAAGAGCTCTGCCACAACCCGGGGTCTCCTCGCCCTGGGGGTGGCCTGGCCATGGCGGGCCCTGGCCAGTGTCATGTTCCCTGCCTTGGCTTCTGCACATTTCAACACTGATTAAGACCGGTTTCACTATTCCATGCCCTTTTTCCTTCCTTGGTTATGTAAATTTTAAAAGCAGCTAGCTTTTTTTTGGCTGACCATTGAACACATAAAATATCACTAAATAAAATGCATTTAATCAGGAAGATTTAATTTCCTGGCATATGCATAAAATGCAGTAAATCAAAGAAACATACTAAGAATTTGGTTGTGGCTGAAGTCAAATCGTGTCCCCCAAATGTATGCCACATGGTGAATTTCTGAGTGTTACATAATTTTCAGAGACGGGTTCTGTTTGTCACTTAGTGTAAGCCTTGTCACTGGTTTTCTGAATATTTGTATTTTAGTAGACGAGTTAAATGTCTAACTCAAATGAGTTTTCAAAATAGAAGCCCCTGCGTGATTATATATTAGAAATTATCGGCTTGTCATTCAAAATTTCCCCTGACTTCTAGAAGTTGGACCGGCCTCCATGATAGTGGGTAACCTTGTTGCTGGGAAGAGACTCGCCCAGGCCTCGGGCAGAGAGCTCACCCACCTGGAGGACAGCGGCCTGGCAAGGAAGGTGTGTGCCCCGGCCCTGGGCGCGTCGGGACGGCCCCCGCGCGGTCCAGGCGCTGAGCTGCCCCCCTCCGCGCAGTTCCTGTCCCTGGCCGACGTGCTGCAGTGGCGAGCCCACACCACGCCCGACCACCCGCTGTACCTGCTGCTGAACGCCAAGGTGAGGCCCAGGGGCTCAGGAGCTGCGCTCGTGGTGCACGTCTCCGAGGCTGTGCCTCCAGGTTGTGGTGCTGCTGGCCCGGCACAGCTCTCTGCCTGCTCTGTTTCTGTAGAGCCCTTATGTTTTGTTTGATTCACACCGTTGTATTTCCATTGATTTTATATTTGATAGGAAAATTCTCACCAGCACCAGTGTTTTGTTTTTAATTTAAGAATAGCGTGTATGTATGTGTGTGTGTGTGTGTGTGTGTGTGTGTGTGTAAATCACCTTAAATTTGTGAACTGAAGGGAAATGTTTATTTTGTAAAAATTAGGAATTTTAGTCTTTCTGCATTTGTTTACAGCCTTAAAATGACAACTACTGCTTACTGACCTAATTCTGCTGCAGATCCAGAAGTTCACTTTCAAGTATTCTAAGTAAAGAAGCATAATCTGTAATCCTCACATCCAGGTTGTGGACAGGAAGACAAACTGTGAAACCAAAAAAAAAGTCATATGACAATAAAATCTGTACCTAACTGCCAGATGTGCTGTGTCGGCCGTGAGGCCTAGCGGGCTTGGAACAGTTGTCTTAGAAGATGCTGGCGGGGCTCTCGTTACTGCTCACCACTGGCCAGCATTTTTTTCAATCAGAAAATATTTGAGTGCCTGCTGTGTACACAGTGTTAAGCAAGAAAAAAGGGGGTCTCTGCTTTCATGCCACTTAAAATAAGTCTCCCCTGCTAGAAAATAAGCACTGAGACTTTGTCTCTTCTTGTTCACTGTTGTACCCGCATTCAGTAAACAGTTACTTAATATTTGATCACTTTCTAAAGCATAAATACAACCAAAAATCAGTGACCAAGATAAAATCAGATCATGATGAGAGCTGTAAGACACGTGGAGCAGACGTGAGTGGTGGGGGGGGCCTAGATAGAGGCCGTTCTGTGCCGTGGAGCCACGGCTGGAGCGCCTATGCCAGAGCTCTGGAGCCGCGGCGGCCTGCGGAGTTTCAGGCGGCTGCGTGGCTGGAGCTGGGGGGCTACGGGGAGAGGCCTCAGAGGAGGCCAGGGATTGGGGAGCGGGCGTTGTCCTAAGTGTTCCTCCAGAAGCTCTGCTGGGGCGTCCCTCGCGTACCCCTGGGGCCTCTGCTGGGGCGTCCCTGAAGCTCTGAGCCTTGTTCGGCAGCAGGGACACAGCACAGTTCTGGATCACAGGAGAGTTCTCTGATTTGTAAGAGGGTGAGCACAGGAGCACAGAGGCTGCAGAGGCCATTTCCCTACAGTGATGACGTTAGCTCAGAGAAGAGAGAAAGCAGCGGAGGTGGAGATGTACATAGTTTTGCGGTAGGTTTAGAGGTGAGATCTGCAGGTGCTGATGACGTCTTGGATGTTGGAATGAAGATTGGCCACACCGGCAGGTGGAGCACTTGTCACTGGACACGGGAAGACGTGCAGTGAAGGCCCAGCACAAGGGCTTGTCAGGTGTGCACACGGGGTGTCCATGGGCCTGGGGCCGCGACCAGGCCTAGAGGTGGACATGGAGACTGTTTCCTGGAGTTGCTCTTTAGAGTCCCAGGTCCTCCTGGGCAGAGAGCAGAGAAGGAACAGGGGCCTGGCGCTGGGCCCACAGGTGTTAGCCGAAGCAAAGGTGAGAGAACAGGGCTGGAGGGCCGTGAGCAAGCCCCGGGCTGCTGGGAGTTCCAGAACCGTGAAGCTGGAGGAGTGACTGGTTCGCCTGGCTGCCGGACTGAGCCCTGGTGGCGTGTACAGGGGAGGGGCGGGGAGGCCCCAACAGTGCCGAGAGACCTGCCGAAAAGAGATGAGCCCGGAGAAAGGGTGGGAAGGAGATGTGCCAGGAGCTAGAAACAAAATTAGCTTTTCAATCAGTAAGTCTTCTTTTGAGTGGATTCTTTGAAGAAAAAATCAGTATGATGAAAGAATAAGAAAGCTCAATAAATATGAAGTGGCTACAGACAGGAAGACTGATGTATTTTAAATTCAGAAGGCAAATGAGTAAAAAGAACAAGAGCAAACGGATTTGAATGTGGGAAATAAAAGGACAAATGGACAAATGCTAATATACTAGGAGACTTCTACAAATCTCTCAATGCTTTGTAATCCAATCAGCAAAAAAATAGTTGAGAGAAAACCGTACCTGTATAGCTCTAGCGGCATAGACTAGGGGCATTTGAGTGTCACTCTTTGTTTTTGTGTTATTGCAGTGCCTTGTGGTAGGATGCTCAGTCTTCCTCAGTTGGCCATAGATCCCATGGTTGTCATTTGGGTTACATCAAAATAGTTATCCCATTTAATTCCATGCTGGGTGGGCTGGGTTTTTGAATGCAGTAATGTTGGTTTAATAACAAAATTAAGCCATATACTGCACAGTCCAATCAAGCCCCAGCTGCGTTCCCAAATGCGTGCTCTGTTCACTTTCTCAGGGCTAAAGGGCAGGCTTCCTGGAAGATGAAACAGTTCTGAACTTGTGTGAACTTTTGTGTCCTATAACCTTCATCCGAGAAACAGAATGACAAGAAGGAATTAGCCAATCTCCCATGCATATTAAGAAAGTTTAATTACCACCCAGTAATTGATAGATTAAGCAGACAAAAAATTGATAAAGATATAGAATGTTTGAGCATCACAATTACGAAGTTTTATTTAATGGGCATAAACAGAATCATGCACTCAACAGTTAGAGAATTTCCAAAACAAGTCTATACAAATACCAAAGAATTGACATGAAACAGACCAGTGTCTCTGACAACAATGCAATTATATCAGAAACCAGTGACCAAAGAATAAAGATACCTAGGTAATTGAAAATTTTTAGTTATACCTTTCAATAACTCAAATAAATCATAATGCAAGTTATAGTTAGAAAATAACATTAGCGGGAAGCGGGTGTGGCTCAATCGATAGAGCTCCCGTTTACCATGCGGGAGGCCCCGGGTTCGCTTCCCGGGGCCTCCTTGTGAGAGCAGGCCGGCCCGCGCGGCGCGGTGGGCTGATGCAGCAGGACCTCACAGCAAGGGGGAGATAAGCAGACACGGAAGAAACACAGCGAATGGACACAGACAGCAAGCACAAGCAGCAAGGGGGGGATAAATAAACAAATAAATCTTAAAAAAAATAAATAAATAACATTAGCGAAAAATTATATTTCAGACTTTGTAGAATACAGCTAAAGCAGTTCTGGAAAGAGAGATATAACCTTAAATGTGTATACAAGAAAAACAGGTGGAAATAAATGACTTGAGCATCTCACCAAATAAGTTAGCAAAAGAACAACAAATAAACTCAAAGTAAAAGAAAGGAAATAAATAAGAGCAGAAGTAAACGACATAAAAAGCAAAGATAAAGTAGAATCAACAAAACCAAAAACAGGTTTGTTGGAGACTAATAAATTTGGCAGACCTTTATCAAGATTGGTCAAGACTGAGATAAGACACAAATGAAAAATAATAGAAAAGAAAAAGGGAACATAAGATACAGCAGAGATGTAAAATCATTAAAAAAGCGATCACTTTGAAAACTAAGACACAATGGACAATTTCCCGGGTGGAGGCAGGGCCTGGACTGCTACATGCTAAAACTGAATCAAGGGGGGGAACTTGGAAAGACCTATAAACCTTAAAATAACGGATCAAGAATTCTAAATCCACCCTCATTCCTCATTTTTTAAAATCTTGTTTTACAGATGAGATCTGCTAAATACTGAGTAACTTTTAATAATCCCAGTTTTAAACAGAGCTATTTCAGAGAAGAGAAGGGGGACCACTTTCCAATATATTTTGAGTCTAGCAAAACGTCCACACCAAACGAGATGCGAGTGATACGGAGGAAGACTTCCGACCAACGTCACGTGTGAGCACAAGTGTAGGACTCCTGAGTAAGCTGCTGAGGAGCCGTGGTTGTGTGTGCGTGTCTGTGTGTGTGTGAACATAAAATGCCAAGTGGAGGTTTATTCCAGGAGTGCGAGGATAAAAGAAGCAAAATCCTCACAATTGCCAAAAAGAGACTCTACAGGTAAATTTTTAGAATTAATAAGACTGTTGGATACAAAATCAGTATCTAAATATCAATAGCATTCTGACACACTAGAACACACACTTAGAAAATGTAAGTTATAAAATATACCCTCTACATTAACCACCTGGGAAAAACCTCTAAATCAGGATGGGGCCTCTTTCCTGAACGGCCATGGTCCTGGGTGGGCAGCGTGGCGCTCCTGGTCTGGAGAAACAAGCAGGCGGTCTGGCTGGTTTATGCAGAGAAGGCTTCTCAGGGCTCCAGCGGGAGCCTGCGCTGCTGGGGCGCTCCTGGCTCGCGCTGGCAGACGGCCTCCTTGGCACTGGGCACGGGCCCGCGTGGGGGCTCTCCCGTCCACTCCTGGCAGCCCACTCTTCCGATTTCTTCCACCATCGGTAAGTGCTGCTTGTTCTGGGGCGCCACATCGTCGAGCTGTGTGAACAGTTCTGGGGCGTTTTGGATTCCTAGGCTACTTAAAAATGTCATGAAATGGGTTGGCTTGAACAATGGGAATTTATCAGCTTACAGTTTTGTGGCCAAAAAGAAAGTCCAGATCGAGGCATCGTCAAGGCGATGCTTTCTCCCCAAAGATGGTGGCATTCTGGGACTGGCTGCCGGCGGCCCCTGGCTCCTCTGTCACATGGCAAAGCACGTTCTCCTGGTCTCTCCCTTCTCTTCCAGGATCCGTTGATCTCAGCTGCTTATTTCCTGTGGCTGTTTCTGCCTGAATTTCGTTTTCTTATAAAGGGCTCCAGTGATAGGATGAAGACCCCGGCCTGCGCTGGGCCAC